>CAUYQU010029418.1:0-12172 GCA_963574635.1 Cheracebus regulus
TTAATTATAAATTAAAAAGTATCAACCCGAATGCCCATCAATGATAGACTTGACAAAGAAAATGTGGTACATATACACCATGGAATACTACACAGCCATAAAAAACGATGAGTTCATGTCCTTTGTAGGGACTTGGATGAATCTGGAAACCATCATTCTCAGCAAACTGACACAAGAACAGAAAGCCAAACACCGTATGTTCTCACTCATAGGTGGGTGTTGAACAACAAGAACACATGGACTCAGGGAGAGGAACATCACACATGGGGGGCAGTTGGCGGGAGTAGGGGAGAGACAGTGGGGGGTGGTGGGGAGAGGGGGCTGGGGAGGGATAACATGGGGAGAAATGCCAGATGTAGTATGCACCTAAAAAAAAATAAATTTTAAAAAAAGTATCAAAACAATTTTTATAGAGGGAATCAATAAAAATGGTGTTTTTTTTTTTTTAGTTTTTATTTTCATATTTTTTTAGAGACAGATTCTTGCTCTATCAGTCAGGCTGCAGTGCAGCGGCATGATCATGGCTCACTGCAGCCTTGATCTCCTGGGCTCAAATGATCCTCCAACCTCAGCCTCCTGAGTAGCTGGGACTACAAGGCAGGTGTCACCACGGCCAGGTAATTTTTTTTAGTTTTTGTAGAAATGGGGTCTTGCTATATTGTCCAGGCTGGTCTTGAACTCCTGGACTCAAGCAATTCACCCACCCCACCTGGCCTCCCAAAGTGCTGGGATTACAGGTCTGAGCCACTGTGCCTGGCCTTAAAAAGTTTTAAGCACCTAAAAGAAAACTACACAAAATAATTAACAGTAGTTAATTTGGTATAGGGGGATAAAGGAGGGGTTTTTAATTTGGTTTATTTTGTTGCTTTGATATTCCCTTTTTACTAAAATGAGGAAGCTTATATTATTATATACTTGAGATGAATAAATACTGGAAATAAGGATTGAGTGTATTTAAGATTGGGTTTGAGGGAGAAATGTTTCATTCACTGAAGTTTGATCAAAAGATAAGCAGAGAGAAATCTTCTTCTTCACTCACTTCATTGAGAAAGAAATTCATTTACATAAAGAAATTGAGGCCCAGCCAAGGAAGACACTTGCTAACATGTGGATTTTTAAAAAGTTACTTTTCCAGAAAACACAGCAACTCTATGAGAAGATCTGAAGATGGCCAATTAAATGGTTTCATGATGTGGAATAGAAGTGAAAATCAAGTGCCCAGCCGAACACGGCGGCTCACGCCTGTAATCCCAACACTTTATGAGGCTGAGGTGGGTGAATTACTTGAGGTCAGGAGTTCAAGACCAGCCTGGCCAACATGGTGAAACCCTGTCTCTACTAAAAATACAAAAATTAGCCTGTAATCCTAGCTCCTTGGGAGGCTGAGGCAGGAGAATCACTTGAACTCGGGAGGCAGAGGTTGCAGTGAGCTGAGATCACACTACTGCACTCCAGCCTGGGCAACAGAGACTCAGTCTCAAAAAAAAAAAAAAAAGAGCCAGGCCTGGTGGCTCCTGTAATTCCAGCACTTTGGGAGGATGAGGAGGGCAGATCATGAGGTCAAGACCATCCCGGCCAACATGGTGAAACCCCATCTCTACTAAAAATGCAAAAATTAGCCAGGCATGGCGGCATGCTTATAGTCCCAGCTACTTGGGAGGCTGAGGCAGGAGAATCACTTGAACCCAGGAGGTGGAGGTTGCAGTGAGCTGAGGTCATGCCACTGCACTCCAGCCTGGGAAACAGAATGAGACTCTGCCTCAAACAAAGAGAAATCATATCCACAGCTGCAAAGGGGCAGGAGCCTCCACGAGCAAACCAGGAGGCAGTCGAGACCAGGGCCAATGGCAATTTCACGGAGGGCATCAGTCACTCAACCTTTTCACAAACTCCCACTTTGGACCAATCTTAACACCATGCAAATGGATAAAGAGCAGATTAAGGTGTCTATATTTTCAAAAGAAATATCTAATTTAGACCAAGGTTTAGGAAGTATCTCCTTTTATAGGATGAATTCCTCTCAGATCTTAGCATCTCAAAAAAGCAGTGTTCATCCTAGGCAATCTCATTAATTTTACAATGCTAATGAATCTTGTAAATGACTTTCCCCCTCTTAATTTTGGCCTACAGTAAGCTCAAAATAGAATTTGCAACATGGCCTGCTTATATGCATTTTTTTTTCTGAAATAACTTTATTTCTGGCTTTTTTTGTGTAAGATTTTCTTTGCTTTGATCTCTTTATGTATTGTCATGTACATGTAAAACATATGCCTCAAATCTTCTTTAGAATAAATGTATAGCTCTAGGTAATTATTTTCTATTTTAAAATCAACTTTTTAAAAATAACTGCCTACGAAACCCCCATTTTATGTACCATGGAAAAAATTTTTTTTGAAGTTTCAATTCACCTTATCCTCACCCCTACCCCTGCACCCCTACACAGAGATTTTTTTTTTTAAGGGGCCAACATCATCCTTTGCATACGCACAGAAACTTGTGGTCCAAAGCTTTCCCTCTCCTTAGGCCACCACCTGTGGCTGCAATGACTGTCTCCGCCTCTGCTTCTCTTCATTTTCACATCATCTCCCTGCATTCTGCACAGTTCCCCACAGCTTGATTTCACTTCACAACATCACATGAGCAAATCAGTCCTTTGACAGCTTCAAACCATCAATGGCTCCCATTGCTTACAGGAATGAGTGAAAACTCCTTATCCTGAGATTATCTCCTTAACTATTTTTATTTTATTTTATTTTATTTGAGACAGAGTTTCGCTCTTGTTGCCCAGGCTGGAGTGCAATGGCATGATCTCACTGCAACCTCCACCTCCCAGGTTCAAGCGATTCTTCTGCCTCAGCCCCCCGAGTAGCTGGGATTACAGGCATGTGCCACCACGTCCAGCTAATTTTGTATTTTTTTAAGTAGAGACGTGGTTTTACCATGTTGGTCAGGCTGGTCTTAAATTCCTGACCTCAGGTGATCTGCCCACCTCGGCCTCGGCCTCGGCCTCCCAAAGTGCTGGGATTACAGGTGTGAGCCACCACACCTGGCCTATCTCCTTATCTATTATATAATTCTCCACTTAAACTCTGCTCAAACTCAGGCAACCCTCAACTCTCCCTGGACAGGTCTTCTCCATCCCCACCTCCACATACACTTCCTCGCATGGGTGCCTCCACCAACCACACCCGCCTCCCTTCTCTACCCCTCGGCACCCAGCATGCCCAAATGACTCCACCTCACACTGGTCTCTTCCACTTCAAGATCAGTGCTGGCTGAACATCTGGTGAGTAACTCCATTCTACCTTGCAAAACATTGTGCAATTTTACTGAACTTGGTATCATTTAATTGTTTGCATATTTTACAACTTGTTTGCCCAGTTAATTCTAATGCTCTTGACAAAAACTACTTTTATATATTCTTCTATCCCTCATGACGGCCTCTGTAGTATCACACATAGCTGCTACTCCATAAATACTTGATAGTTTACATCCCTAGTCTATATCCCTTCCAAACACAAAGCAGACAGCAAAAGACAGGCAAGTAGTTAATAACTCATACTTCTATGACAAATGGTTAGAAGACAAAGAAGTATTTCACTAATAATAAAGAATGTAAGTTAGTGATATAAATTTTCTATCAAACTAGCGAGTACTAGGGAAAAAAAAATCTTAATATTGAATGCTCTTGAGAGTATAGGGAGATAGGTTATCTTTTTTTTTTTTTTTTTTTTTGAGACAAAGTTTTGCTCTTGTCTCCCAGGCTGGAGTGTGATGGCACAATCTTGGCTCACTGCAACCTCCGCCTCCTGAGTTCAAGCGATTCTCCTGCCTCAGCCTCCCGAGTAGCTGGGATTACAGGCGCCCACCATCACATCCAGCTAATTTTTTATATTTTTAGTAGAGATGGGGTTTCACCATGTTGGTCAGGCTAGTCTCGAACTCCTGACCTCAGGTGATCCACCCACCTCAGCCTCCCAAAGTGCTGGGATTACAGGTGTGAGCCACCATTCCAGGCTGGGAGATGGGTTATCTTATAACTGCTAGTAGGAGTACAATGGATACAAACTGAAAACAACTGGACAATGTGTAACTAGTCTTTAAATGTTTATATACCTTGACCAATTCATTTGAAGGGCTACAGTCTAGGGAAAAATTCCAAAGTTCACAGAAAGCTTTGAGTACCAAGTACTTTTCCAAGGGCTGTAATAGAGAAACACCCCTAAATGTACAATATGGAAATTATACATCTTCTCAGTGCACTGTTACATAGACATTAAAAATGATAGCCAGGGAGTTTACTAACGTGTGGGGCTTGCTTATATTCTATTGCTAAGTAAAGAAAAAAGAATACAAAATGTTATAAAATGAATGATTCCAGGCCAAGTATGGTGGTTCATGTCTGTAATCCCAGCACTTTGGGAGGCTGAGGTGGGAGAATCACTTAAGGCCAGGAGATCAAGACCAGCCCAGGCTGGCCAGGAGATCAAGACCAGCCCAGGCTGGCCAGGAGATCAAGACCAGTCCAACATAGCAGGACCCTATCTCTACAAAAAATAAAGAATTAGCTGGGCATGATTGCACATGCACATGCCTGTAGTCCCAGATACTCAGCAGGCTGAAGCAGGAGGATAGCTTAAGCTCAGGAGGTTGGGGTACGCCATGATAGTGTCACTGCGCTTCAGCCTGGGTAAGAGTGAAACCCTGTCTCTAAAATAAATAAATGATTCCAACCACCTAAACAAACGCATGGAAAGAAAGACACTGAAACAGTAAATCTATGTTTGTTTATAGTTTACTGTATTTTCTAGATTTTCTAGCGGGATTAGATGATTTTTTATATTGGATTTTTTCTTTGATACAAGGAACGGTATCACAGTAAACAAATGAAACAAATAAAAATATATGTTCCTTAAGAACATATATTTTTAAGGAACATATATTTTTATTTGTTTTGCCTTTAAAAAAAATTAAGGGCCAGCCACAGTGATGCATGCCTATAATCCCAGAACTTTGGGAGGCCAAGGGAAGGGAAGTAGGGGCAGCTCTCTTATCCGAATTCATCTCTCTTATGAGGTAAACATTGCCGTCATCTTTCCAGAGGCAGGAAAGAGGCAGAGAAATGCTCAGGTCCAAGATTACCCAAGGGTCGGAGCTAGGGTTCAGACCCAGGCTGTGGGGTTCTTGGTGCTCCTTGAAGGATCAGAAAGAAATAGAAAGGAAAGGGCCAAAGGAGGTAAACACAAAACCAGAGCAGTAATTACTATCATCTATAGAAGGTTGCTTTAAATGGGTAGAACTGTGGATGATTTTTTTCCTCCACTCTTTTCCAGATTTTCTGTAATGAGATATCCCCTTTTTATTTTTATTTATGGACAAGAAAAAAACTCTGACCACTTGAATTCACTGAACTGTGAGAAGCAGGAGAGAAAACAGGCTGTACTCACCTGGCCCCGCTCTCAAGGGGAATAAAGGAGTTGGGGTGGTGAGTAGGAGGGGGCACGGCACAAAGCTCCCACATGCACAAGCCATACCTGGCATCATGGGGCTGCAGAAATCACAGGATCTGGGGGAGGAGGCTGGTGCCTGTGTGTGCACATGCGCATATGTGCCGTGGGGTTGCTGGTGAGGAGGAGCAGGGTGTCTATGGAGATTTCTGCAGAGGTGAGACTTTGCCCCTCAGGGGGAGCCTGCTTGCCCTGCAGTTTCTCCACCCCTTTAGCCACAGTCTCACTCACCCAGTAGGATGCCGTCAAGCACATTCTCAGTGTTTTTTTGTTTTGTTATTTTTTGAAACGGAGTCTTGCTCTGTCGCCCAGGCTGGAGAACAGTGGTGCTATCTGTGCTCACTGCAGCCTCTGTCTCCCAGGTTTAAGCAATTTTCCTTCCTCAGCCTCCCCAGTAGCTGGGATTACAGGTGTGTGCCACCAGGCCAGCCTAATTCTGTGTTTTTAGTAGAGATGGGGTTTCACCACGTTGCCCAGACTGGTCTTGAACTCCTGATCTCAGGTGATCTGCCCACCCTGGCCTCCTACAGTGCTGGGATTACAGGCATGAGCCACCACCCCCAGCCCAAGCACATTTTCAAAACGTTGTTCACTGTTGCTATTTCCTTACAGTCAGCATTCTTAACCACTGAGCGGGAAGAGAGGCATTTGCTGAGAATGAGGCAGCACTCAGAGGTGAGGAAGAATTAGGGCAGCTTTGGTGTTAGTGGGATCGGGGTGCACAGACTGTGGTTGGGGAAATCCTTTCCAAACATCCCTTCTCGCTGGCTGCCCTAATGCAGAGGGTGGCATTTCTCAGAGCTCTGTGTCACCTCAGCAGGGAAATGGGATGCTCCAGCCCAGGTGAGAGCAACAGGGAAATTCTTAGCTGTATAATTCTAACAAAAAGAAAAGCTCAGGGGAAATCCATTTTTTGCAGAGAATTTGCTAATAATCTTCTCACCCCAGTAAAAATGCTTTCATTTTTTTCACGCCCCTTGTCAATTTGCCTTTATAGGATTCCCACACAAAACTGTGGGAAGTCACTCTGTCCTTTTAGAGAGCCATTTCCAGAAAGTGATAGGTTTAGGGATGACTGAGTGGTGCGGAGACAGCTGGGGAGAGTCTGAGAAAGGGAAGCGGCTCAGCGGCTTGGCACTGGCACAGTCGAGGTGATGTACGTGTAAGCGGGGGCGGCAGGTGATACAAACAGGCCTGTGCCCGAGCTGGCAGACAGGAGAGGAGGGAACAGGTCCAGGGGGCACCAAGGGACTCTTGAGCAACCAGTCTCAGGAGCTTGGAACCTCTTATGATGCTCACAACAGACCTGGAAGGTAGACAGGCAGGCGTTTTTATACAGGGGTTTAATTCTGAATGACAACCCCACTTGCCTAAGGTCACCCAGCCATGAAAGGGCTCCTGGATTGAGGTGGGATGACCCCAGAACAAGTATTCTTTTTATCCTAGATAGCACTGTGTCCTTCAGCAAAGACATGGGGCACCCAGCCTTCCAAAAGCAGAAGGAAGAAGGCTGAGCTGTGGAGGGCAGACGTAGGGTAAGGAGGGGGAAGGATGGGAGATGGAGCTCTTGGAAAGATGGGAAGACAAATCTATAGTGGCTCAAATCATCAAGGTGGGTGGACAAGGGACACGTTTACCTAAAGCTCTTAGGTGACATCTGGCTCCACAGCTGGGCCTCTCTGCCCATCAGTTAATTAAACCCCTGGTGGTATTTTTCTAATGAGCCTTTATAGGATGCATGGGGGAAGTTGGGAGGTGGGAGGGGGAGAAGCATGGTGCCAGGTGGTCCCTGTTTTCATTCTGCCCTGTTCCATCTAACTGTGTCACCCTGGAAAAAATCACTTTTAAAACAAGAGGAAAATCGCAATGATAAGAAGGCTATAATTCTACGCCCGCCTCCCCCCAACCTCCTTAGTCACACTTTTTTTCATCATTCTATTGACTTCTGGTGAGAAAATGATTTTAAGTATCACACGAACCCTTTTTTTTCAAGAAAGTCAGGAATATACTCAAATCTAGGCAGCTGAGTCCTCACCAGGGGGAGTGGGCTTCCTCCCACACCTCCTAAGACCAGACTCTGCACCAGCAACTCAGTAATAATCTCCCACCCAAGCTTGGTGTGACTTTCCTTTGCTGACGGCAACTGCCCAGAGGATTCCTTCATTATCATCTTTCTATGAATCATTCAGGGTAAATACCATCTCTGTTTGCATCTGGGGAAATAAAAAATATATTATAAAAGAGAAATAAAAATCTGTGATGTATCTCAAAATAGCACCCAGATGCGCTGGCTCCCCAATTCACCTTTCTGACTATCCAGCTCTTCCTTCATAAAACAGAGGCAGCCTGGGACCCCCAACTTCAGATATCTCAGCTAAGTTACTAAATTATCTTGGACTAAATGCAATGAGGCAGCTCAGCAGAACCCAGTTCCTAATTCTGACCCATTCTGAGGAGCCTGTCCTAACTCCTTCCCCACTGCAGGTGCCCCTGCAGTCACATGCTTTTGTCAAATGATCTGCAGCTTCAGGCTGCTCCCTCTGCAGAAAAGAATAGGGAGAAAACAGAGAGAGTAAAAAAAATACACACATACTCATACATATCTCACAACCTCCGGCTTAGAAAGCACAACTGCCTTGTTACCTTTCCCCAGAGTCCCCAGTGGTCAGCAGCACAGACTCTCAGGCCAACTCCCCCTCCCCCACTTGGTCCAAAAGAAATAGCACTTGCTGAGGGGACCTGCTGACATCTCACCCTGGATCAGAAATGCAAATATATTTCTGAGCAACTGAGCAGGGAAGGGGACTGATGAAAAAGTTGAGTCAGCCTCTCTCTCTCTCTCTCTCTCTCTCTCTGTCTCTGTCTCTGTCTCACTCTCTCCCTCTCTCTCAGTAGGGGGCCCACCAATTGCAGAGCCTTTCCACCAGGCTCTCAGCTTCCTCTCCTCTAAGAAACTTTGTGACTCACAGTCTGTTCGAGCAGCGAGGCAAGTGAGCATCCCAGCAGCCTCAGTGCTGGGTTAAATGGGGAACATACTCTTTTCCAAACACTGACCCTCAAGTGCAGCCGGTGGCCCTGCCTTGCGGTGGGGGTGGGAGGTGAGCACAGCTCCAATTCTTTTGCTGGCCCTAGAAGAGCAGCCAGAGACCTGGGTTTTCATGGACTTATGTCTACTGGGATCACACACACACACGCACACGGCTCGCGAATGCAGTCCGTTCCTAGACTGGTCTGGGTCTCCAGTGTTCCATTCAACAGAGCTGCAATGTGGGACCCAATGCGCTCTCTCTTCTTCACCCACACTGCCTGCAAAACCAGAGGGATTCCTGGCAAACGATCAAGCAGAGCCGCGCATCGTGAGGGTCTAACTGTTGCACGGCAGTGGAGGGGAGGCGGCGGAGGCGGGGAGAGGTCAGGGCTGTGCTGCACCCTCTCAGCAGCGTCTCCTCCCTTCATCCCTGCGGAGAGCAAATCTGGAAGTTGGGGAACCTGGATGCTGCGGGCCGGTAGGGGCAGGCGGAGGCCGAGTCCATCCAGGCCGGCGAGGCGAGACTCGGGCACTGGCTTCTCCCCGGGCCTCTGTGCCGCCGGCGCCACCTCCCGCCTTCTCCCAGCCGCGCAGACTACCGGCCGCGGGCGTCTCCCTCAGCCCAGGACCGGCTTCCCGCAGAAAACTCTCAGGCACAAAGCGCTTTTGTTAATTCCCCAAATACCGCCACACGACCACCTCCTCCAGCATTCCTGGTCTGCGCGGCCCGGGAGACCCGCTTTCACCGGAGCCTCCACCCCTCGAAGGACCACCGCCCAGCGCCGGCACGCGCAGGGCCGGGAGAGGACCCCAGGGTCCCCGGCCCGAGGCATCTTTGTCCTCGCAGCACAGACGCGCGCGCACAGAGCGACCGCAACAGCCTCGGCGGACACCAGGTCGGCGGCCTAGACCCGCGCCGGGGCCGCGCTGGGGGACGGTGGTCCGCGCCCGGGAAGTTTGCGGAGTCGCCCCCCGGGGGCCGGGCCCGGGCGCGGAGCCCTCCTTACCGTACATATCGGCGGGGCGCGCGCCTCCCGGGAGGCCGGCGTCGCCGCGGCGTTCCCAGCCAGCCCTCGGCGGCGCCCGCCTTTCATTCACAGCCGGGGAGGGCGCTGGCGGCGGCCGGCAGGGGCCGGGGCGGGGAGCGAGCAGACGCGGGGGCCGGCCGCGGGCGGGACAGGGCTGGGCGCCGCCAGTCCATTCAGTGCCGGGCTGGCCGCGGCCGCCTCCGCTCGGGTGGCTGGGCCTGGCTGAGCGCAGAGGGGCGGGGACATGCTAATGAGGTCTCCCTCCCTCCCGGCTCGGCCAACCCGTGGCTGCTGCGAGCCCCTCGCCCCGCCCCGCCCCGCCCCTGCGTCCCCCGAGAAACCCACAGCTCGAGATGCGCCTTTTCCGAGGCTGTCGCCCTATGGGCTGCGGCGTGCACCTGCGGAGCCACCCATCCGAACTCTCTGCTCCTGTCGGAGCGCTCGGAAGCTCTCCCTAACCTAGGGTCCTCGAGGTCAGCCGGGCCGCGGGGAGCTGCAGGTGCACCCCTCCCCCAGTTCTGTCCAGGCTGCGTGGGCTAAGCCAGGGGGCTCAAGGATGGGAATTGGGAAATAACCCTTCACCCTCCCCTGGCTACCTTAGCTAAGCCGGGTTCTCAGATGAAGTCCTCTAGGCCTTAGCTGCGCCCTACCAGCTACTCTCTAGCTAGGTGCCCAGCCACTCTCTGGCTACGTGCTTGCTATTAAACAGCGTCCTTCCCGGGTCAGGGACGCAGGAAACGCACCCCACTCCCAACCCCAAGGGCTGCAGGAAGTCCGCTTGCTTTTCCTCTCCCAGATTTATAAGTGTAATTTGCAAGCTTTGCTGCCAGGATCCTTTCCTGCTGAGCCCCAGGGCCGACTCGAATTCCAGCTCTCCACCTGCCATGACCCTGTGAGGAACAGGCACAGAGAGGCAGGGGCTCGTGCCTGCACCCTACTCCTGAAGATCTCTCCTCAAGCTAGCTCAGGACTTCCCTGGTCTTCTCATCCAGGCTTCTCTACACTGCACACGTTCCCCTGCTATTGTTTTTGTTTGTTTGTTTGTTTTGTTTTGACACAGGGTCTCTGTCGCCCAAGCTGGAGTGCAGTAGCCTGATCTCGGCTCCGTCCAACTTCCACCTCCCGGGTTCAAGCGATTCTTCCACCTCAGCCTCTTGAGTAGCTGGAACTTCAGGTGCATGCCACCATGCTTGGCTAATTTTTGTATTTTTCGGTAGATACGGAGTTTCACCATGTTGGCCAGGCTGGTCTGGAACTGCTGACCTCAGATCACCTGCCTACCTTTGCCTCCCGAAGTGCTGGGATTACAGGCCTGGGCCTGAGCCACTTCTCCTGGTCCCCCTGGCCTTTCAATATCGATTCCATAATTTCTCTTGCCCCATGGTTGAGAGTTGTTTTGTTTTGTTACTAGTAGGAATGCTCTGCTGGTAGAAGTCAGAGAGGAAAGGAACTTAAAGATACTTAAAAATCGAACCTCACTCATTTTACTTCGTTTAACGTTGAGAGGTTAATTTGTGTTGGTAGGCTGGGCTGTGTGTCTGTAGGCCAGTAATCTACCCTCCCAGCTTAATGAAGGACTGTTGGGAAACTGGAATAAAATCTACATGAAATGACACAGTAGGCATGCATATGTATTTTTTCCTTCCTTCATGGCTCAAGGCATGGACAGAGCCAGAGAAAGAATCCAGGTTGCCAGAATTTTAAAAAGTGCTCTCTCTGCTGCATCTGAAACTCATGTTTTCTATTTCTCTCTAGCCTCGGCCCCCACCTCCAGCCCCTGCCCCACTCTCTTGCTGTTTCAAGGTTTTCTTCTTGTCCCTCGACCTTCTTTGACTCTCTTAGCAGCATGCCAGCCCCAAGAGAAACTCTGGGATGGTTCTTGGAACACATTTAATCTAGACACCCCCCTATCCCGGACACACACACCCTGCATCTCACAAATAAGCTCTATCTCTGTTCTTCAGTTCCAGGACCAAGCCAGGTGGCTTTGAGATTGACTGAGAGAGGCCAGGCATGGTGGCTCACGCCTGTAATCCCAGCACTTTGGGAGGCCGAGGCGGGTGGATCACGAGGTCAAGAGATCGAGACCATCCTGGCCATGGTGGAACCCTGTCTCTACTTAAAATACAAAAAAATTAGCCGGGCGTGGTGGCATGCGCCTGTGGTCCCAGCTACTCGGGAGGCTGAGGTGGAAGAATTGCTTGAACCCAGGAGGCGGAGGTTGCAGTGAGCCAAGACTGCACCATTGTACTCCAGCCTGGTGACAGAGCAAGACTCCATCTCAAAAAAAAGAAAAAGAAAAAAAAAAGAGATTGACTGAGAGTCAGATCTGAACCGGAGCAGAAAGGAGAATCTGGGCTCTAGCTTGATATGGTCTCCCAGAGACACTTCCTTCCCACAATTCCACTCAACACAATATATACTTATGAAACATTGGTGTCTGCAGTACAGAAGGAAATGCAGTGTCTTGTGGGAGCAAAATTTAGCTGCGCCATTAAGATGGCGCAGCCCGCCTGATTACACAATTGGAGAGGACTGCCGGTAGTTGCCACCCCGATGGAAGAGCACCACTCAGCCCACTTTACGTAGAGGACGGTGATTGGGCCTGG
>CAUYQU010029421.1:0-67148 GCA_963574635.1 Cheracebus regulus
GTTAGAACATGTTCTTTTAGCTCACAGAAGTTTCTTATTATCCACCTTCTGAAGCCTGATTCTGTGAGTTCATCACACTCATCCTCCGTCCAGCCTTGTTCTCTTGCTGATGAGGAGCTGCTATCCCCTGTAGGAGGAGAGGCATTCTGATTTCGGGTGTTCTCAGCCTTTTTGCACAGGTTTCTTCCCATTTTTGTGGATTTATCCACCTGTCGTCTTTGTAATTGCTGACTTTCAAATTGGGTCTCTGAGTGGACGTCTGGCTTGTTGGTGATGAAGTTTTTTCTGTTTCTTAGTTTTCCTTCGGGGGGCGCCCCTTCCCCACAGAACTGGGCCTTCCTGGGTTCAGCTGTGCTTGCTCCGTCCTCGGCGCTTCCAATTGCTGTTCTCCTTGTGGGGATGGGACCAGCCGAGCCCGACTAAAAGGGCAACCAGTCCCGTACACGCCGCACTGAGAAGCGCCGCGCCGGCCAAAAGAGTCACGCTGGCGCCCCGGGTGGCTCCTTCGCCGGGAATCTCCCAGTCTGTGGGCATCAAAAATTCGTCTGCAATTTCGGCATCCACTCACTCTCTGTGCTTTCACTGGGAGCTACAATCCCGAGCTGCTGCTACGCGGCCATCTTGGATCTCTCTCCGCCCGGTGATGAAGTTTTTCTGTTTCTTAGTTTTGCTTTGGCGGATGCTCGTTCCCCACAGAGCCGGACCTTCCCGGGTTCGCTGTGCTTGCTGCGAGACTCTCAGTCTGCAGCGCTTCCAATTGCTGTTTTCCTTGTGGGGATGGGACCAGCCGAGCCCGTCCGTCCCGTATACTCCGCACTGGGAAGCGCCGCGCTGGGGCGCCGGCAAAACAGCCGCGCCGGCCAAACGAGTCGCGCTGGCGACCCGTGTGGCTCCTCTGCCG
Source organism: Cheracebus regulus (assembly GCA_963574635.1). Taxonomy (NCBI): domain Eukaryota; kingdom Metazoa; phylum Chordata; class Mammalia; order Primates; family Pitheciidae; genus Cheracebus; species Cheracebus regulus. The sequence goes on from CAUYQU010029421.1 coordinate 902, forward strand.
GGAATCTCCTGGTCTGTGGGCAACAAAAATTCGTCGGAAAGTGCGGCGTTCACTCGTTCTCTGCGCCTTCACTGGGAGCTACATTCCTGGGCTGTTGCTAATCGGCCATCTTGGATCTCTCTCAGAAGTTCTGAATTTTTATGCTGTCAAATCTTTTGATGTTTTTATACATGTGTGATTTTGTTCATTGTTAATTGTGGTTTGTGTTCCTTATGCTTAGACAGTCTTTCCAAGAGTGGAAAAATATTCATCCACTTATTTCAAACACATGGCTCGAGCTTTTATGGGGTACCTGGCACTGGGCCAAGAGGAAGGCTGCTCTGAGGGAGCCCATGTTCTAGAGCGGACAGACAAGAGACCCATCAACAGAAAGATAAAAAGAAAATTTGCTTTTGTTTTATTCCAGCAGTGTTAACGTTTTATGTTTTGCATTTAATTTGCTTCATTTAGCTTTTCTCAAGTGGGACATTGAACTTGGAATCCTCTCCTGTAGGTGTGTGGTGGAGCTTTCTCCCAGTTTAGGCAAGCTGCCTGTTACGTTCTTCAGTATAATTGGATAGTTTGCATCTTGTTGAGTTGATTCTTAGTCCTTAATATTTTTGGTTGCTATATTGAGCATAATCTTTTTGTGGTTCATTATCTTTTCCAGGTATTCCTACATTGCTGGCTTATAGGAACCCTGTTGATTTTTTTGTGTTTGAGTCAAGGTGCTTCGCTGAATTCCTGTTATTTCCAGTTATTTTCTGTCTGGCTCATTTTATTGTGTTTGGTTAGATGATTGTGTTGCCCACAGTCGATTGTAATTTGGTCTCCTCATTTGTTGGTGTTTATTCTGCATTTTTGCTCTTCCTGGCCTTGAGCCCTGGAGGTTATGTCATATTTTAGAGCACCATTGGCAGGTCCTTGTCTTGTTCTTGACTTTCACAGTGACTGTGGTTGCACTTAATAGTCTCTGTCATGCTGGAAAAAAATCCTCTGGCTCTCGTATGTTGGGTATTTTAACCAGGAGGTATCAGCTCAGGCTTTGGACCCCCACATCAGCACCCCATAGGCACCCTCACACTGCAGGGGCCTCCTGGTAAAAGGTACTGGCTTTTTCTAAAGAAACACAGGCACCATTTTCCTGGCAATCACGGTTTATACATTGGGGGAGGTTTTGATCTGTGTTCAGATATTGCACCACATTCCAAAGGCAGTTTCAAGTATTTGACTCCACACCTGTTGGTGTCACCTCAGAGAGTGGCAGCTGCACATGTTAAGGTTGGGAGGAGCTACTGCCAAGCCTGGGCTGTGGCGAGGTTAGAGCCCAACGGGGCACTGGGCAGCAGGTGCTTCCTGCAGACGTAACAAGCAGCCCACCAGATCTGTGAATTCACAGACAGGCTGTGTTTCCCCATGCATTGGCATAGTGATGAAAGAGAGATCCCAGGCATTTAAATGGGTCGTATTCTAGGGCAAGAAGAAAAAGGAGCTTTGCAAAAAAGCAATGGCTTCCAAAGAGAAGCTTTTAAAATAGAAGTAACAGTTCAGTGTGGTGTTCTGAGAGCTCTTGCATGTGCCAGGCACTGTGCTAAGTGTAATATGAACATCAGCTCATTTAATGCCCACAGTGCCTCTGAGGGGATGATGTGGTGGCTTAGGCTCAAATGGCTTATACATTGACCCCACCAGGGCACCTGGGGAAGAGGGGCTCATAGAATGACTTTAGCATTGCCTGGCCAGTTTCCCCTGTTGGTGCCTCAGCCGAGGCCCTCTTCCACTGAGATAGTCCTTCCCTGGTAGTCTGCCCCTTCCCTGCTGAACCCCTCCCAGAGCCCTGGCACTAGATGGGCACAGTGGCTCTGGGGAGAGCTGACAGGTGTTGGGGTCCCTGTCTGACCTTGGCTGTGTCTGCAGCCTCATTCCCAGCATCCCCACTTTATAAATGGGAAAGGTGAGGTACAGAGGTGAAGCCTTTCTGAAAGCTCCCTGGCTGGTGGCATTCTCTGCTGCCATTGCACACAGGCCACCAGACTGCCCTTCCAGGCACCTCTGGGCTGCATGAGGCCTATGCTGTGCTGGAGGTCATGCTTCCCTTTCTTTTGCTGCTCTTCATCTGTTTTTCGTCAGTTGTTCTTGCTCAGGCCTGAGGCACTGGGCAGATGTACTGAGCTCACTGTGCAGTTCCACCTGGCTCCTTTCTGCGCTAGGACTCCTTGCTCTGGCTGAAGGACTACCGGCAGTGTTTCGAGTGCTCTGACGTGGCCCTGAACGAGGCTGTCCAGCAGATGGTGAACTCAACGGAGGCTGCAGCCAAGGAGGAGTGGGTGGCCACAGTGACCCAACTGCTGATGGGCATTGAGCAGGCCCTCTCTTCGGACAGCAGTGGCAGCATCCTGAAGGAATCGTCGTCCACCACTGGCCTCGTGCGGCTCACCAACAACCTCATCCAGGTAAGCCCTGACTCCTTCTCACCCTGCCCTGCCCCAGCAGGGATGTCTCTCTGGTGTCCCTCTTCTTCAGTAGTTCATAGCTTTCACTGCTAATTAGACACCCAAAGGGGTCCTGATGGCTTCTTTGGCTGGAACTTTTGGCTTCTGAGGAGGGGTTTGTGCACAGGCTGCAAACCTTCCTGGGGTTGGTTGGATCTGGGGATTAGAGACAATGTAGCACTTGGTGCCACAGGGTTCTTCCAGACCATTTGTCTCAGAGGGAAGAAATAACCTCAGTGGGGAGGCCCTGGTCTGCCTGCAGTGAGCTAAGGCAGAATGGGAGCCCAGGCCAGGAGGCTCCAGCACCCCACGCCATCCTGGAACTTCCAACTGAGGGGTGGTCACAGTACCTTGCATCATCTAGAAAGGCTTCAAGGCAGAGAATCTTCTTCTGAGGCACTCTGGGCTCTCTCCTCAATTCCTGCTCAGGCCATCAGCAAGTCCTGCCAAATCTATATCCTCACCCTTGCAGCCTTTGTTTCTGCCTCTTGTCTTCATCTTTCTGCTGTAGTCCAGGCCACTGCTGCTCTTGCTGGAGCTGTGGCAACACACTCACTGCAGTCTCCTCTGCCCCCTCCAGCCACTGTCCAGCCACAGAAGCACCTTTTCAAAACAGAAATATGAATGTGCTTCTCCTTCACTTAAAACCCTTCATGTTCCCTTCAGGTTGTGTGTCAGCTAAGGTACACTGAGCCCCAGGCCTGTCTATCCCACTGGTCTTCTGCTCCCTTGGCTGCAGCCCTCCTGGGCTACCCTCTGGGGTCCTTGCCTGCATGCCTGTCCTCTGTCCCCACTCCTCGCCCTCCCTGGCTGTTGGACACACCACAGCCACTCACCTGGAAACCCCCTCTAAAAAGCTCTCCCCTTGTCTGCCCAACCCCTCCTCTGCAAGCCACTGTGGCTGCATCTGTTCTTATCATAGCAGCCATACTGATCCTTTGCACTCTCGTGTAGCTTGTCCATGGCTGTCTTCTCTCTGGGCTCTCAGTTCCCCCATGCCCTGTTCACAGGACATAGCACATAGTAGGTACTGAGGGTATCAGTAACTGCATGTGGCATGAAGGAATTTGGTGTGACTCTATCTTTGGACACTCTGGGCTTCTGTCCGATGACATGCTGAAGATCTGCTAGGTTACAGTGCCCACATCAGAGCAGTGGGAGTGGGCAGGCAGCATGTATCAGCTCCCCAAGAGGCCGCCTGCCTCGCCCCAGCCTGCCCTGAAGGCTTACCTTGCTGTGACACTTCTGGTCTCTCCTCCCCACCCCCCATCAGGTCATTGACTGCAGCATGGCTGTGCAGGAGGAGGCTAAGGAGCCCCATGTCTCTTCAGTGCTGCCCTGGATTATTCTACACCGAATCATCTGGCAGGAGGAGGACACCTTCCACTCCCTGTGCCACCAGCAGCAGCTCCAGAACCCAGCAGAGGAAGGTGCACAGGCAGTGGGCGCAGTGGGGATGATCTCTGACTCTCATGTCTTTGCCCTTGTCCTCTGCCCCAGGGCCCTGGACCTTACCCAGATGTTGTGAGTGGGGCTGAATCCACTCAATCCAAGGATTTTGCGTGTGCTTGGATACAGGCAGAAGTGTCCCTGGGTCCTCCCTCAGGGAGCTTACTGTGCAGTGGGCGCAGGAGGCCGTGTGGAGTGTTGCATGTTTGGTGCAGGTGGCAGCATGGAGGGAGTGACAAGAGGTGACTACTCATGAGGAATGCTGACACTGCTCCAGGAGGCCTTGTACCCACTAGCTTCTTTAATCCCCATCACACCCCAAGGGATGGTAAGCTGAGGGCAGCATGGAGTGAGCACGTTCCACGTCTCAACTGTCACTTCTTAGATGTGTGACCTTGGGCAAGTCATGTAACCTCAGCCTCTGTTTCCCCATACCTATATTGGGAATAATAGTATCTATCTCAGAAGGTTGTTCTGAGGATGAAATGAAATAATAAAGCCATGAATCACCATGGTGGGTGACCTGGCTCATGGTGGGTGCTGAGTGATCAGAAGCCAGGGAGGGCGAGCCCCAGATTCTTAATGGAGATGGCACTGGATCCATGGCCAATGCAATGGTAGAAAATGTGCTGGATTAAAGAAACAACAGTACAGCAGCTAAAGGACATGTAAAGCAAAGGTTGCCTATAATTTTCCCAGATGGATCTTGCATTTGCTGTCTAGACTTGGCCTAATGCACATCTAGTTTTTGTGCAGTTATAATTGTAAGTGTCTATCGATGCTTGTATTCAACTAGCTTAAAATTACGTTTATTGAAGATTTTTCCTCAATAATTTGTAAGATGAGGAAAGTGGAAAGGAAAGAGTCATCCCTATTCTAACTGCTCACAGAAAACCAGAGTTAACATGTGGTTTGTCTCCTTCCCTTCACACTCTCTCTAGAATTTTATCCACTGCTCAGAAATTTATCAGCTGCTCATGACATGTCAGGACTCTGAATAGGACACCTCTGGGCTTGATAGGTTTGTGATGGTGGGAAACAACAGATTAGCTGTCTAACAGCACCAAGCTGGTTGTGGCAGACTGAGAGGAGAGCACCTGATGCTGCCCATGGTTGTGGGTGTGGGTTGAGTTGAGCGCTGATGGAAGAGCAGGAGCAGAGGAAGACACTGGGGAGGCGGAGTGGGGGCCAGGGACTGAGCAAGTCTTAAGTCAGATAGGAGAGCTGGGGCATGGGAATTGGACAAGGGAGGAGGGGCCAGATTGCAAAGGGCTTTTATTCTCTGTTTTGTAAAGCTGTTGCTCCATTTTGCTCCATTGTTTTCATCATGCTGATGAGAGGTGCAGGCTCTATTGAACCATGCCCCCAGCTGAATCTTTAGTTTGGCCGCACTACATTTTTATAGGTCATGCCGTGATGAACACCCCATGTATACGTTTTTGCTTCTACTCAATTGATTTTTTAGGATAAATTTTTAGGAATGAATATCTTTAGAGCTCTTGACAGTTACTACCTCTGGTACCTCACTGTTCTCCAAAATGATTTTAGTGGTGAAAAAAAATTAATGTTTACAACTATAAATGTTATTTTTCTTAGAAAAATAATACAAAAAGACTTCTGGATTGAAATTCTCCTTTCGCTCAAAATTATGCAAACAAAAATTAGTTTTCAAAAAACTACTAGCAGCTACATGGAGAGAAGAATAGTCAAGTACCTTAAACTTTGAAAAGTACATCAGGCCTGGCGCGGTGGCTCACGGCTGTAATCCCAGCACTTTGGGAGGCCGAGGCAGGTGGATCACGAGGTCAAGAGATCGAGACCATCCTGGTCAACATGGTGAAACCCTGTCTCTACTAAAAATACAAAAATGAGCTGGGCATGGTGGCGCACGCCTGTAGTCCCAGCTACTCAGGAGGCTGAGGCAGGAGAATTGCTTGAACCCAGGAGGCGGAGGCTGCGGTGAGCCGAGATCACGCCATTGCACTCCAGCCTGGGTAATGAGAGCGAAACTCCGTCTCAAAAAAGAAAGAAAAAAAAAAAGAAAAGTACATCAAAGAAAAAAAGAGAGTGAGGAAAGGAAAGAAAAGAAAGATTCTGGTGGAGTGGCAGTAGGTGTTTCTGCATGTCCCTCAGCAGGAGAACTGAGGGAAGATAGCAAGTTGACCAAATCCTGAGACATATTATTAATATTCTCATTTGTGAAGAGTGGGGTGAGGGGGAAGCTCCTCCATCCCTCCTTGGCCTTAACAGAGGCAGGAAGAGCCGCAAGGTCCTGCCATTTTCCAGTGAACAGACTGAGCTGAGGGAAGGGGCCCTGGAGTGAAACACTATGGTTAAATAGTGAGGGGCCTGGTGAGGACATTATCACCCAGGAAAAATAATAGTAGTTATCAGATATTGTAATTCTCTGGAAGCAGATACTAAGAGGGTTTATTAGGCAGAGGAAGAAGGATTGGGCTTTTGAGCTGACAAAAAGAGTGAAACAAAAAGGAAAATTGCAGAACTGAGGAAAACACTGCAAACCAAATCTCACCATTATAAAGTCATAAATACAGCAAGGAGCAGAATGAATATGACAAATTGAAATAATTGATGCAATTAAGAGTCAAAAGCAACAGGGCATGGTGGCTCAGGCTTGTAATCCCAATGCTTTAGGAGGTCAAGGCAGAAGGATTAGTTGGGGCCAGGAGTTCGAGATCAGCCCAGGCAATGTAGTAAGACCCTGTCTCTACAAAAAGTAAAATTTTTAAAAAAATTAGCCAGGTGTGGTGGTGGCACCTGTAGACCTAGCAACTTGGGAGGCTGAGAGGGGAGGATGACTGGAGCCCAGGAGTGGAAGGCTGCATTGAGCTATGACCGTGCCACTGGACTCCAACCTGGGCAACAGTGAGACCTCATCTTTAAAAAATGAAGACAAAAGTACAAAATAAATTTCATGAAAGAAACTTATTTTTAGTGGCTTCTGACATGTTCTGTCCTGATCCACTCTAAAAATGCTAGTTACGAGTTGTTAATGGGTTACGGCCCAGAGTTTCAAAACTACCAAGGGATCTTTAAAAACAAGTAATAGTTCTAGTGGTAAACAAATGTGTTTAACTGCAATTCAGTAGTTCTTCTTCCTCCTGTTTTATTCTTTTTCTTCTGTATTATTCAGGTAGACCTAAATCTAAGAACCTTTAAGGCCAAGTGCTGTGGCTCATACCTATAATCCCAACGCTTTGGAGGCCAAGGCAGGAAGATTTCTTGAGGCCAGGAGTTTGAGACCAGCTTGAGCAACATAGTGAGACCCTGTCTCTGTAAAAAATAAAATTAACTGGATGTAGTAGCTCGTGCCTGTAGTCCCAGCTACTCAGGAGGCTGAGGCAGGAAGATTGCTTGAGTCCAGGAATTGGATGGTACAGTGAGCTATAATTGTGCCAGCTGTACTCCAGCCTGGGTAACAGTGAGACCCTATCTTAAAAAAAAATGTCTTACGTTAAGAAATGGCATGTGTAGTATGGGCTCCACTATTATAAATTACTTTTCTGTCATTCAAAACGCATCAGATATGCACAAAAGGATGCTTCGACTGAGATTTACCAGACGTCAGCATTGGTTCTCTCTGGGCTGGTATTTTGATGGATAAAGTGTGCTTCTTTATATTTCCCTATGTGGCTTGAATTGTGTTTTGGTTAGTGTGTATTGCTTTAATAAAGCCAGTCAAGTCACTACTCATTTAAAAAGGGGGGGGGTGGGAATCTGTGATCATGTTGGTGAAGACAGAAAAGCCCAAGAAGAAAAGACTGAGCCTCAGAGCCCCCTGCAGGTGTGCAGGTTCCCATGCTAACTCTGTGTCTGTCTGTTGGTCTGGGCTTTCTCTAGGGATGTCGGAGACGCCCATGCTCCCATCGTCCCTCATGCTGCTGAACACAGCCCACGAGTATTTGGGCAGGAGGTCCTGGTGCTGCAATTCAGACGGGGCTCTGCTGCGATTCTATGTAAGTGCTTCCCCCGGGGCTGCCGAGTGCCAATTCAGGGCTGGAGCCGGAAGTGGGATGGGAAGAGGACAGATTCATGTTGGCATACTCAGCTTGCTTGGCCTCCCCAGAGCGGGCCCACTGTGCGTCTCTGACTTATGCATTACTTACTGTAGTCACCGAAGCTTGTCAGAAAGTGTGGTAAGACTTTCTTGCCAGAAAGTTCCCTTGTGCACCTGAGCCTCAGGAGCTCTGGAGCTCTTGAACAGCAGGTGGATTGAGATCCACTTGTCCTTACTGAGGGTCTTCCTAGTCAGAGACAGGGCTAGGCCTTGTAATTTCAGGAGTAATAACCACATGCGCCAACACTGCCTTCTATTGAGTCCTGTTTGGTAAGCATGACTCACAATGCCAAGTAGTAGTTGCTCATTCAATAGCTATTATTACATCCATTCAGTCAGTAAATGATTAGTGAGTGCACATATACTTCCTTGCACTTGCCAGTTGTGATTAACTGGAAGTAGCTCCCTGCGTTTATTAGGGATAAGCAGCACTCATCCTTTCTCCAAATTCACTGTTGATTAGGAGGCCAAGCAGCATGCAGACCAGTTAGAGCGTCCGGTGTTCTGGATATACCATGTGAGGGTGTCAGACCCAGCCTAGAGTATTTATCCTTGAATTCTGTTGGAATCTAACTATGCCCATTTATTTACATGTTAACTGTGGCTGCTTTTGCAACAGAGTGGTAGAGTCCAGTAGCTGTGATGGAGCTGTATGGCCAGCAAAGCGTAAAATACTTAGTATCTGGCCCTTTAAGAAAAGGTTTGCCATCACCTGCTCTACACCTTCTCTTCAGGGAACAATACCTACTCTTTCCCAACTGCTGCCTCGCTCCCAGTACTCCCGATCTTCCTGTGCTTTTCCTCCAGTGCTTATCCTCCAGCATGCTGTATGATACACTCCTTCATTATGTGTGTTGTCTCTGCTCCACTGAAACTAACTTCAGAGAGAGTAGGGGTTTTGCTAGTTTTGTTCACTGCTGGATCCAGGTACCTAGTACAGCACCTGGCACGTAGTAGGTGCTTAATAAATAGGGGTTAAAGGAGAGTATGCACATGTATAGAGCTCATGTATGTATAGAGCTTGACAGTTTGCAAAACACTTAGGCTGAGGATATGATTTGGCCAGGAGACCCATCTGGCCCAGTTCCCTGTTGCTGGTTAGTGTCTGAGGCAAGTTCCAGCCCCAGCTCCAGATGCTTGAATCTCTCCCCTACCCTGCGAGCTCTGAGGGCCTCTGGGATGCTCACCCTGGGTCAGCTCTACCTTCCAAGACTATTTTTGGAAAAGTTTTGCCAGGCTGAGTCTGTAATTCTGCCCAAGACTCAGCCACTCCCTTCTTCTGCCTTCCCTCTGCCGATCAAAGAGTGCAGGGACACTCTGCTTCCATAAGGTCACCTCCACAAGGCCATACTCCTTATACTGATCGGGAAGAATGAGTTAATATCTTAGATTGGCTTGGGTGGGAGCGGCGCTAAGAGTGAAGGGGTGGGCTGAGGTGTAACAGAATGGTCCTATTTTGTTTTTCTTAACCTACGTCTTTTCTGGTGGAGCATGAATTCTAGCTGCTGTTATCTGTTAATGAATTTGAGGGAGGAGAAGTGAGTTGAGCACTGTTGTATTTCATTTTATAGTTTCTGATTTTCCTGCCCAAGGCCCAGCCTTTAGATTTCTCCAACCTTTGCAGCAACTCTCCTGACTACCCTGTGCTTTCTGCCTGCCATACTCCTCTTCAGCTTCTGCATGACTGGTTTGTTTCTTTCCTGCATTTTCAAAGAGGCTTTTCTCTTTTACCACATGCTGTCCTGTCTACTGCTGGCGACCTCCACCGTTTGTTTCTGTCATGTGCCCTTCTCCCACCAAGTAGCATCCCTGAGACCAGGGCCCTTTTCTGTCTTGCTGTTTGAAGCATCCCTAGGGCCTGAGCAATGCCTGACATACACTGTTGCCCAGTTTATATTTCTTGAATGAGTGAATGAACAAACATAAAGACATTCATTCATTTCTAGCTGAGCACTCATGATTCTGGGTGCCATAAGGGTCATGAAGGTGAATACTTCATTACCACGTCTTCTCCTTGCCCCAGGCTCATGGTCTGCAGGTAGAAGGATTGCGTCTTGAGAGTCATTTGAGGCCAACTCAGGGGGACCTTTTGTGTAGATTGTTTTCCCTTCTTAGAATGGAATGTTCTCTGAGATAAATCCTCTTGGATCTCCTCCTATTTCTTTTCACATGTTCTACTTGGGTTGATGAAGTTTTATCTGTTCATCTCCACATAGCTCAAATGGCTCCTGTACTAAAGAGCCTTTATTAACATCTGGATATTCCTTCTTACATTATGTGCCTACCTCCCTCTGTGTACCACACCCAGATTGTGTGTGTGTTGACAGTCTGCTGTCTTTGCCACAAATTTGTTTTCTGATAAAAATAAGAGTTATAAGAAAGCATGCCCTTCATTATCCTACCTCACTCACTGTCTTGAAGCTGGTGTGTGTCTTTTTGTCCACGTTTTTTTATACCTAATTATTATGTATCTGTATGTCAGTAAATAGTATATAGTTACATGAGTTTGAAAATTTTACATACGAAATATCATATAGTATGTAACCTATTGCAGCTTGCTTTTATTTATTTTAGTATCTTGAGATATAGTTACATTGATACAAGTACATCTATTTTATTCATTTTAATTGCTTTATAGAGTCTTACTGTGTGAGTATACCATGGTCTTAAATTTTTTAGTATGGAAAATTCCCAACATAATATTAAAATAGAAAGTATAGTGCACTTCCATATACTGAGCACTGGTCAGTCATTATTATTCATAATGCATGGCCTTTCCCACACCTACCTTCCCAGTCATCCCATATTATTCTGAAGCAAATCCTAGGTATTTATATCACTTCATCTGTAAGTATTTGTTGTTACGCTTTTAAAATGTCCGTTTTCCTAATGATAGCATTAAGGTTGCCTATCAGTTTGGGGAGTTATAAATGATATTATGGTTAATGTCCACCAAGAGGTTGTTTTATGTGTACATGTGATAGTTTCTCTCATGTAGATTCCTGTAAAAGGAACTACTGGATCACGTTGTAAACAAAGTTTACGTTGTTAACTTTAAAATTTTCATTTTCAGATTATTCTCCAAAATTATTGAACAATTTTATACTTTTGATAGCAGTATGGTAATTCCTGTATCTCTGTGTTAGCCCTAGGTACATAAATGGGCATAAATGTTGATGCCCATCTGAAAGGCATGAAATGGTATTTCATTGTTCTTTAAATGTTCTTTTTAATAATTTATAATTATTAGTAAGATTGAATATCTTTTTATATCTGTTGACCCCTTGGGTTCTCTCTTATGTAAATTCCTGTTCACATGATTTGCCCATTTTTCGAGTGGTTTTTCTTTTTCCTATTCATTTGTAGTTTTTTCTTAAGGAACTCTTAATTCCAGTCTTTTGTCTGATATGTAAGTTTCACCAGTTTTACATGTGTGTGCTGAGTTCTATTTCTATTTCTGTGTACCTTTATGCAGGGTATCTTTTAACTATGTGTATGGTATTTGTTTTACAGAATTTTAAAATTTGAATGTCAAATTTATCAGTCTTCTCCTTTGAGGTTTGTGGTTTTTTGAGGGGTGGGGGTTCTTTTACTTCTCTTTCACAAAATTATAAAGGTCTCCTCTACATTAATCTACTAGTTTGCTCTTGTTTTTCATGTGTCTTTATTCCATCTAAATTTTATTTTTGTTAAAACATAAGGTAGGAATCCAATTTTGCATTCCACATGCATGGCCATTTGGTTTGTACCATTTTTTGAAGAGTCTGTTCTCTGTGCTGATTTGTAAGTCACCTTCGTACATGTTGGCTCTGTTCTTTTTATTGGCGTAGGAGTCTTGTGTGTCCCTGTGCCAATACTGAATTGTGTTTGAGAGATTTTGATACCTGACCGGGTTATCCTACTCATGTAACTCTTAGTCTCTTGACTAATCTTGGTCTTTTTCTCTTCTGTAACATTATAAGATCAGTCTATGTTTTATGATATCCAACCCTCCACTCCAAACGTGCTATTGGAGTTTTGATTGGAATGACATTGATCGCACAGATTAATTTGTGAAAGAATTGTCATTTTTGTATCATTGAGTCTCTCCAGTCACAAATGTGGTATACCTCACTATTTAGGTCTTATGCTTTCATGTCCCTTAATTCAGCTTAATAATTTTCTCCATAATACTCCTTATTGTTTCCTTTCATTGCTTTTTTTCAAAGTATATCTGTAAAATTGTGTGTGTTTTGTTAGATTGTCACCTAGGTTTCAATTGTTTTTATTACTGTTGTAAATAGATATTTAAATGTCAGTTTTTCTATATTGTTTTTGTGGGCATGCAGGAGCACTATTTTTTAAATAATAAATTTCTCTTATGCACAGCTCCTTTGCTTATTGCTTCTATTAGTTTTAGTGGGTGGTAGACTTGAATTTTCCATGTAGGCAGTCATACCATCCATGAGTAACTATTTTTTCCTTCCTTTTCAATCCTTATAATTTTTTTCTTTTTTTCACCTTTTTGCCAGGGGTCACCAAAGCTTTTTCTGTGAAGGGACAAATAGTAAATCTTTTAGGCTTTGTAGGTTCTAGGGTCTCTCTCGCAACTATTCAGGGCTTCCATTGCCTCAGAAAAGCAGTCATAGATATGTAAATCAGTGTGTGCAGCTTTGTTCCAACAAAACTTGTAGACACTAAAATTTGAATTTCATATAATCTTCATGTGTTAAAAAAATGGAATCATTTAAAAATGCAAACATCGTTCTTAACTCCCAGGCCCACAAAACAGAGAAGGGCATGATTTGGCCCATGGGCTTGTTTGCCACCTATGATATAGAGCTCTCTCTCTCTTTTTGGGGAGTGTTATAATAAATTCTAACCTACTGTTTCTTTAGTGATTATAGGTCCATTTAGATTTTCTCTTCTCAAGATGAAAGGTAACAGTTTCCACTTAAAGCATAAAGCTGTTCATGGTTTTTGCTTATGCTTTAGTAAGCTCTGTGGTACCTCTAGTTATGCCCCTTTTCCATTGCTGAAATCGTTTGTACTTTCTCCCCCACCTTTATTTATTTATTTGTTTATTTATTTTTTGAGAGGTAGTCTCGCTCTGTTGCCAGGCTAGAGTGCAGTGGCACGATCTTGGCTCACTGCAACTGCCGCCTCCCGGGTTCAAGCGATTCTCCTGTCTCAGGCTCCCCAGTAGCTGTGACTATAGGCATGCACCACCATACCCAGCTAACTTTTTTGTATTTTTAGTAGATACTGGGTTTCACTATGTTGGCCAGGATGGTCTCATTCTCCTGACCTTGTGATCCGCTGGCCTCGGCCTCCCAAAATGATGGAATTACAGGCATGAGCCGCTGCCCCCAGCCAATATTCAGTCTTCTAATCTGTGTATTGAAGACTGTATGTTTTCCCCAAATACATCTTTATCTGCATCCTATATGTTCTGATATTTGGTGTTTGCTATTTTTGTGTAACTGATTTCTAATTTTATTGTGTTCAGCTGAGGATGTGGTATGTATTATATCTAGTCTTTGGTCTTTGTTTAGACTTGCTATTCATCCAGTTTTGGCAAAAATCTCGTGGATGCTTGAAAATAATGTATATTTGCTAATAGTTGGGCATAATAGTAGCCCAGCTATTAGCAAATACACATTTCATTCATAGATATAACTTGTTTACTATGTTGTTCATATCCTCTCTGATTGTCATTTATGTTTTGTTTGAGGGAGATTCTTTTAGCCCTAATGGGATTTGTCATCTCATCTTATAATTCTTTGTTTATAAATATTTGTTTAACTTTATTCTCTCCATTGGAATCTGAGCTTCTAAAAAGCAAGGACTGTGTCACACTATGCCTGTTATAAGAGAAGTATTCAGTAAATATTTATTGAGGAAATTATTGACTAAATAAATGAATGAAGTTCCCAGGAGGCAAATAACATCTTATTCTGGTAGCTGGTAGAAACTGGCAAGGTGTGCTGAAAGAAAGGCAGCTTGGTGAACCCATCAGGAGATTACTCCTGGGCCCAGAGTGGGACCAGAATAGCTCCTATTAGGATAACAAGACTTTTCCAGGAAACAGGTCTTTTTGGAATCAAGTCATGCAGGAGCCCAACAGACATAGCCACCTCAGATTAAAAGAGTTGATAGAGTGGTGGTCTCTCTGGGGCCCTGCTGTGTCAGGGAGGCAGTGGTTACAGGCGCTCACCTCAGGCATCTCTTCTGCCCACCACAGGTGCGAGTACTCCAGAAGGAACTGACTGCATCCGCCTCTGAAGACACACACCCTTACAAGGAGGAGCTGGAGACAGCATTGGAGCAGTGCTTCTATTGCCTGTACAGCTTCCCCAGCAAGAAGAGTAAGGCCAGGTACCTGGAGGAGCACTCAGCCCAGCAGGTGAGGATGCTGCAGTGGGCCCAGGGAAGAGGGAAGCAGGAGTTGTGAGCTCTCGTGAAGGATGTCGTATTTGTCGACAGTCATCTCTGCAGTCCTGCTTGGCATTGTGTCAGAAGGAGGAGAGAAGATGGTCTGATGTAGTCTATCAAGGGACAAGGGTTTTTCTTGCAAAAACCTATTTTCATAAATGTTGACTAGCATTCAGCTAATGTTGACCAATGTAGAGCCAAGTATGGTGGTGTATACCTTTAGTCCCAGCTGCCCTGGAGGCTGAGGTGGGAGGATTGCTTGAGGCCAGAATTTCAAGACTGGAGGTGCGCTATGATTGCACCTGTGAATAGCCCTGGGTGGCTGAGCAAGATCCCATCTCTAAAAACAAATAACAAACAAAACTACCCTAAAACCAAAAAATGTAGCATGGCAATTATTGAGTTTATTTCCATTTTGGATATGAATAATTCCTTAGAAGTTTTCCACTTTTGTATTGTTTTGGTTTTTAGAGTGCTATTTGGTTTTAGAGTGCTATTATCTAATGGCTGTTCAATACTGTCAGTTATTCTCTGATCTTAAGGATTCCATCCCCTAAAATGTAAGCTCCTTAAGACAGCGCCTCTGCTGTGGACCCCAAACCTAGGGCCACCCTCCCTGGTGTCAGCTGTCCTTCAGTCATTTGTCTACCAAGTGAAGAGGGTCAGTGGCTGGCCCACGGTCCCCCGCCATGATGGAACCCACCCTCCGGCTCAGCCACGTGGGCTCATAGAGTGCAGCTCTCAGTTTCCAGTATCTTTCTACAGACCAGGTGCATGCTTTTCAGACACTCAGATTTGAGGACTATAGTGGGCATAGAGATTTTTTTTAAGTATAATGGGGATTTGTTTTAGGCTCTCCAGTATGTCATAGCCTCATTTACATTGGACAAAGTACGTTTCTATGGAGGAATACTTTTTCCCTTTTTCATTTACTCTGAATGTATTATGAATCCGCCTTCTGTCTTTTTTTCAAGGTGGATCTTATATGGGAGGATGCCCTGTTTATGTTTGAGTATTTTAAGCCCAAAACCCTTCCTGAATTTGACAGCTACAAGACTAGCACCGTGTCTGCTGACTTGGCCAACCTGCTGAAGAGAATTGCCACTATTGTGCCTCGCACAGAGAGGCCAGCACTTAGCCTGGACAAAGTCTCTGCCTACATTGAGGGAACTTCAACTGAGGTGGGCCCACAGCCTTGAGGAGGTGTGGGACGGGACGGGACTGGGTCACACTCTTCCCCTCTGCCACTGCTGTATATGCTCCTTTGCTTCTTTTTCTGCTCTGCACCAGACTGAGGAGCAGGAGAAGCTGGAGAGTCTGTCCTGTGACTAAATGGTCCTGGATTTACTGGTCACATCTGAGTCCTTGATTCCACCTCCCCTCATACTTTCCCTTTCACCTACCAGGTACCTTGCCTCCCAGAGGGGGCTGACCCCTCCCCTCCGGTGGTGAACGAGCTCTACTACCTCCTGGCCGATTATCATTTCAAAAACAAGGAGCAGTCCAAGGCCATCAAGTTCTACATGCATGACATCTGCATCTGCCCCAATAGGTCAGTGACCAGGGTATGAGGCTAGGCTGGCTGCATGGATGACTGGGGTGACTCCAGCTCAGCAAGCTCTTCAGTGGGCCACTTTGGGGTTTCCCTGCCCGTGGCTAAGAGACCGGGCAAAAGGAATGAGAAGATGGTTTGCACTTTGCCATTGTTAGGAAAGGCAGGTTTTCTGTAAAAAGAGCAGAGGAGAAGGCCTCTTTCCCAAAGTTCTCTGGGAGGGTTATTGGTATAGGGTTATTAGAGAAGGTACAAGGTATCCATCTGAGCCCTGGTGTGTAGGGCAAGGAAGTGCAGTCTTGCTCCATCCTATTGGTTTTGTGCTGCTGGCTTTCACAGCCCCAGGATGTATACTCTTGCTGCTTCTACTACAGGCTTCTTAATTATGGTTGCCTTCTTGGGGAGAGTGATAGAAAAACTCAAGCCAGAGTTCTTTTTCTTTGCTCTGGTGCAGTGTACTGTTGGCATTAGCGATTGTCACAATGGTACATGTAGGAGAGCTCATTGCATACGAAGCTCATGCTGTCTTCCTGTGGAGCCCTGTTTGGCTTTCTCTTAAAATGTAGTCATTAGCTGGAGCCTCCCAGGGGCCTTCTGTACTTGTGAAATCTGATGCACTTGATTAAGAGGGAATATTTTCTCATGGCTGCCGCACCTAGGAGGTAAGCCTTGGGTGAAGGTCAAAACGAGGTTACCCTCTGTGGCTGACCTGCGTCTAAAGGGTCCAGAGTAGCATCTGTAGGCACACTTTTTGGAAGGAGTCAGGAGCCAGACTATGGTAGCTGCCTTTGAGCCATAGCTGAGCACAAAGCCATCCTCACTCAGGGAAAACCAGAGAATTCTACCTTGTTAGGATCCATTTGGCCAAGGAGAGAAGGGTCTGGGTCTAAGGGGAGAAGCCATTTGCAAGACTTGTGTAGCTTGTGAGAAAGGTTCTCACAAACCTTCTTTTGCTTAGCCTGTGGTTTCTTCCAGGCAGGGAGCCATGTGGCAGAGCCCTGGCTGTCCTCTCTGGGGTAGCTGGGGACCCGTGTGGTGGAGCAGTCCTAGCTATGCTCAGGGTGGCTGAGTGCTTACTCTGACACAGTTCGAGTTTCCTCCTCTGTTTCCCTACTTCCACATCTGAAAAGTGAGGACAGTAAAACCCACCTGTCTTTGCATGGCACCTCTCACCTGACAACCCCTTATTCAACAGAATTATGGCTCATGGCAGCTTAGCTAGGCATCCCTCCAACCTGCATACCTGCCTGTTCAGAGGGTATCAACCCATTAGCCTGGCCCACTAGGCCACCCTGCCACAGAGGTGGGGTCTCATATGGGATTCGCCCCAGTGCCAGGAAAGCACTTGATGGCTTGATCTTGGGCTCCAGGACTTGGCCTCTCATTCTGGCCTTAACAGGAAGGTGCCAGGTGAGACTTGGGTCTTAATCTGGTCTTCCATGCTAGCAGTGTGTTAAGGATGGATGGCACATGGGAGGGTGACATCTGTCCTTTTGATTGCCGTCTTTTCTGTTCTCTGTACTAGGATTTAGCAAATGCCCAGAGATCATCTTAGTCTTGGTGTCTCTGTGGCCATTCCCCCTCTCAGACAGGTTTCTGTGTTCTCACTATCAGTTTCTTTCAGGTGGTCTCAGAATGGTAAGGTCTTAGCCATCCTGTGGCCCCCACTCTTCATTTTACTGCTGTGAACTGGGCTGGAAAGAGCAGGGTCTGCTCAGGGTCCTAAAGAGAGAATGGGGTAGAAGCTGGGTTGCTGGGGTCCTGGGGTCTCAGCTGCCCATGCTTCTGGTTGGCAGATGTGCTAATGGCAGGCCCTGCCAGTACAGGAGTGCATAAGGTCACACCTGGCTGAGGGTCTTCCTGGTGCTTCAGCTGGACTGCTGCTGCCTTGCCTTGTAAAGCACTCCTTTTCCTCTCCACCAGAGCTGTTCTGTGGGAAACCCCCCAAAGCAGGGGAGCAGAGTCCAAGAGCTCATCCATTAGAGCAGTTACTGCATGCCTATGAGGTGCTGGCTGATTAAAATACATTTTGTCTCATAATGCCCACAGCTCTTCTCTTGAAGTAGGTCTTCTAAGCTCTATGTCACAGGTTAGGAATGAAGGTTCAGAGACATGGCTGGTCTAGGTCACGGTCATGGCATTAGTGAGTGACAGAGCTGGGCTCTGAGCCCTGGTGTGGGAAGAGAGCTTCCATGGTGTCCGTCTGCCTGTCTCCCAGGCTATCATTACCTTCCAAGCTGTCCATGCAGTGTTGTTTTTAGTTGGTGCTTTTGTTACCACCACAGGTTTGATTCCTGGGCAGGCATGGCTCTGGCCCGGGCCAGCCGCATTCAGGACAAGCTTAACTCCAATGAGCTGAAGAGTGATGGGCCCATTTGGAAGCATGCTACGCCTGTCTTGAACTGCTTCCGTCGGGCCCTGGAGATTGATGGCTCCAACTTGTCCCTATGGATTGAGTATGGCACCATGTCCTACGCCTTGCACTCATTCGCCTCACGCCAACTGAAGCAGTGGAGAGGCGAGCTGCCCGCTGAGCTCGTGCAGCAGGTGAGGAGGGTTGCTGCAGATGGGTCTGCCATCCTTCTGTCCAGACAGAGTGCCCTCAGGGGAACAAAACTCTTGTCTCCTTCGTTCTTTATTCTTGTCCACACGTCCATGCTGGGAGCTCAATGATGAATCTCCCCTGAGGCTCAAGCTATACCACGGTCAGCGACAACTTGCTCCCTGGTCTTTGGACATCCAGTCTAGTGTAGACAGATTTAGGGACAGGCTTTTAGGCTTTTAGACCCAACTGGTCAGCCATTCGTTACAATGTAGTTGAGAGACAGGGAGGGGAGAGCTGATGGCCACCAGAGGTAGCTGTTTCTTCCCTTTTCCCTCAAAGGAGCTTGTTGGATCCTTGTAAAATTCTTGAGCTTAGGTTGGGATTTTTGAAGTCTCTCTTGGTAGGGGATTACTCTAGTGCAGGATGCTGAGTCTGGCCCTTAGGTCTCTGTTCAGAACCCTTGGTTCCTTGAGATGGAAGTAAAGGAGCCATACCGACATGTTGAGGCTAGTGCAGCAGTAGCAGTAGTACAGTAGCACTGCACCCTGGAAGAGGATAGGGGAAAGAAGTGTCACCACAGCCTTGTCTTCAGCATTGCTTCCTTTAAAAAATTACTCTTGGCCAGCCGTGGTGGCTCACACTTGTAATCCCAGCACTTTGGACGACCGAGGCGGGCAGATCATGAAGTCAGAAGTTCAAGACCAGTCTGACCAACATGGTGAAACCCTGTCTCTACTAAAAATACAAAAATTAGCAGGGCGTGGTGGTGCATGCCTGTAATCCCAGCTACTCAGGAGGCTGAGGCAGAAGAATGGCTTAAACCTGGGAGGTGGAGGCTCCAGTGAGCCAAGATCACGCCACATGTACTCCAGCCTGGGCAACAGAGTAAAACTCAGTCTCAAAAAAAAAAAAAATCACTCTTAAATCTTACAAGGGACACAGGCTTCTTTAAATCAATATTAAGGGCAAAGCTCAGATCCCTCTGGCTGCCCCTACCACCTCAGAAATAGTTAGGGTGGTTTCTTTGTAGACTTTAAAAAAAATACTTTTTATACATAAATACGTACTCCTAGAAGAAAACACCAATCTAAATGCTATCATACTGTATATAGTACTCAGCTTCCTTTTCCACTCAGCACCACGCTGTTGAGTTCTATCCATGATAATTCCCATGGATCTAGTACATTTTTTAAACTGCTGTATCCCTATTTTATTGTAACTGTTCTGCACAAAAGTCCCTTGTGGGATTCTATTTGTGTTGCGTGGCTCCAGAGTTGTGCAGGCTGGGGACTGAAGCTGCTGCCCTGGGGTGCAAAGCCTGACTCCCCAAGAGGTCTTCCCTGTAACCGCAGGAGCTCCATTATCCTCTGCTGGGGCACAGTGGGCTGAGCTCATCATGGTCCTTGGAATTTTCTCCCTAATCTTCCACCAGTGATGCCAACTGAGATTTGGCAGAGCGGGAATTTTCCAGGAAATAAATGGGGTGAAAAGTCAGAGTGCCCTTTCTGCCATTGGCACTGGTTTGTAGAGCTTTGTTTGTAGAGGTCCCCCCTGGAAGGGAACAGGGAAGTTAGGGAGTGGGTAAGGAGACTGAACTCAACTTTCTACACACCTTTTCCCCTTGCCTTGTTCTTTCCTCTAGTTAGGCTTATAGCCTTTGGGACTGAACTCGCTGCTGATCTGATGGAAGCCATTGGCGCAGGAAGCTCAGGTCCTGAAACTGGGTTCCCAGGCCATCTTGCTGGAGTGTTAGGGTGGTAGGAGGGAGATGGAAATCCACCAGTAATGCAGATGTCCCAACAGGGAGGGAGGGAAGGTCGGGGGAGGTTTTCCATAGTTGTCCATGGTAAAAACTGCCTCACAGGACTGCTTTGTGCCTCCTGGGTTCTTTCCACCTCTGGAGAGACAGCTTCCAACCCTGAAATGTGTCATGGGGACACAGTCCCTTGATTGCTATTTTTCTGTCTGGATTTATTGTGTCTTAAGGATGGGCTGCAGGACACATGTTGGCAGCTGTTGGAGCTTCTGTGTGCTTCAGCTTCTGCCTGCAAACTCCTCAGAGGTGGTGGTATAGGAGGACAAATACTTTCCCCATGACGTTAATTCTCAGGCAAGAGGAAAGGCCTTGGAGCTAGAGCTTTCTAGCTATGTGACCTGGAAGTAGTAACCTGACATTTCTGTTGTTCCTTCTCCAAAGCAGTGTTGTGAGAGTTCATTGGGAACACCTGTCTTCAGCCATCTCCTGAGCCCCTCTTATGAGCACCCCATATGCAAGGTGAATAAGGTGCCTGTTCTGTTCTGAGGATGGCAAGGTAGTGAGAGGGTGTCTATCAGAGCTTCTGAAACACAGCAGGCCCTAGGTGACTGCCCCTTCTGTTCCTGTCTGAAGGTTTGTGACTGCCACACCATAAGGACAGGGACATTGGCAGTGTGCCCTGTATGGGGAAGGGATCGGGGCCTAGCCTCTTGCTAAGGGTCTGCATGGTACTAGATGCCAGCCTAGACAGGGCTCTTCACAGCCATCCTCTCTTTCTTGGCAGGTGGTTGTTACAGGTGCCAGTGGCAGAACAGGGTGGGCAGTGGGGCTAGTGACTTGGTCCAGCTCACACAGCTACAAAGTAGTTCGTGTAGAAGGACTTCATTGCAGCCATTGCCTTTGCTTCAGCACCCTCTGCTACACAGTCCCATCTTGGTGGAGTCACCTGGTCAGTCCTGTGTCTGGCTCTGTACTGTGATTCCACTGTATTTCACCCAGTGGTGATCTCTCAGTTCCCATGTGGTCATTTTTTTTTCCCCTGAGAAGTGTCTAACAGAACACTGGGTAGCAGATTGCTCCCTTATGTCAGTCCTGGGGCCATTACTATAGGGTTTTCACATAAACAAGCACCCACTGGACAGACATCCAAGGGCAGGCTCGACTTGGCTGGATGAGAACATGAGGCGCCTCCTGCAGGCTGCAGCAGCTGCCCTTGCCAGAGAACTGCCTGCAGCCTCTTCCCCTCTCACTGGCTCCTGAGGTCAGGCAGGAAGAGGCTTTGGCTTCCCTACCATTGATCCAGGACCACAGAGGAGGGATCAGAGGCCTGGGCTGCTCAGAGCAGCTCTGTGGGCCCACACAGCCAGGCTTCTCTAGCTTCCAGCCCAGAGTTCTGGAATGAGGGGGCACGAGTTTGCCTGGCAGTTCACCAGGGTTGGGACGCCTTTTAAAAGGTGACCCTCTGTGCTAGCTGTTTCCTTCCTTCAGGCTGTGAGAGGGTGGCTGGAGGTGCTTGCTGCAAATGCAGACTCCTGATCAGTGAGTCTTGAGTGGGGCTCAGGAATTTGCCCTTCTAGAAATACTCCACATCTCTCTTAAAGAGCACAGAGGAGATAGTGGGAAGTCCTGTTGTACCCCAGGGATACACACCCTCTCCTGTGCAGTGGAGCTGGGTGCTGGATGCATGTCCTCTTCAGTGCTGTAGGGCTGGGTGCTGCTAGTAAATGTCCTCTCCAGTGCTGTGGAGCAGGGTGCTAGGTGAATCTGTGTTAACATGCTACAGGGGAAAAGTAGAAAAAAGCACCCTGGTTGACATGAGGTGACCTGAATTTAAGTCCTCTGTGCCTTGCTTGGTATATGCTTTTGAGGAACCCCTAGGCCTTTCCACATTTCAGTGTCACCAGCTGTGAAATGGTGAGAGCATTTCTGTGTCTGTTGTTGAGAGGAGTATAAATTTGCAAATAGGTCAGCAGAGCTTTGTACAGGAAAAAGTCTGATCCCTGGACAGGTTCAGGCCTAAGGCTAGCCCAGTCTCATGGTCTTCTTACAGATGGAGGGCCGGCGTGACAGCATGCTAGAGACAGCCAGGCACTGTTTCACATCAGCAGCACGCTGTGAGGGTGATGGTGATGAAGAGGAGTGGCTCATCCACTACATGCTGGGCAAGGTGGCTGAGAAGCAGCAGCAGCCACCCACCGTTTACCTGCTGCACTACAGGCAGGCTGGCCACTACCTGCACGAGGAGGCTGCCCGCTACCCCAAGAAGATCCACTACCACAACCCACCCGAGCTGGCCATGGAGGCCCTGGAGGTGACACCATGCTGGCCCTGGGTGGGGAAGCAGGGCAGGGGCAGCCTGGTTTATCTGTCTCCCTGGGGATGGGGCTCAAGGTTCCAGTGACCTCCACCTTCAACCTGCCAGAAACTTATCTGTGTTGAGCAGCTTCATGTGCAGTTGAATTAAAACAGCATTTCCTCTCTTTTCCCAAGAGGTATTTATCATCCTTTCTGAGAGCGTGAGCATTTTGTTCTTATCTCTCAAGAAAATCATCTTTCCTCATTAATACACACAGGTTCTAAGAAACTGACCTTGATGATGATAGTCAGTGCCACATAGCATCTCCCAGGCCCAGGACATTCACACTCTGTAGCCTGGCAGGAGGGCAGGCACCCTTGCCTCCAGGGTACAAATGAGACATCTAAGGCCCAGCCTGTGCCCAGGCTACCCCAGGTTGGCAGGGGCTGAGCTAGAGTGAACAGCCTGCTCTCCTGACCCCCAATTTGGGGTCTTCTGATTGTTGTTCAAGAAAAGAGCAGTTTTTTACTGCCTGGATTTTCTCTTATGATTTCCAGAGTGTTTTTGATGAATGCTCTCACTGTTGCTCACAGCAGTCTTGTGAGGCAGGCTGGGCAGCCACAATTGTTGATTTTGTAGGCAGGAAGACCAAGGACATTGGTGGAGATCCAGATGTGCTTGGTTCAGCCCAGGACTTGAGGCTTCCGAAGGCCCTGTGTACGCTGGCTTTGCCCTTTCTCAGGCTGTGTGCCCAGTCTCTACCAGTCCCAGTCCCACCAGCCTCAGCAAGCCTCTTGCAGTATGGATAGAATCTGCTGCTTGCTTTTTTCTGCCTTTGTGATTTTTTTCCTGATTATAAAATTAACGTGTGTGTGTGTGTGTGTGTGTGTGTGTGTGTGTGTGTGTGTGTGTTTAAAGAGATTCAAACAACTCAGATTGTGAACTCAGAATGTGAAGGCCCCTAATGATTCCAGTATGCTGTTCCATAATCCCTAACAGTTTGCTATGTCCCTGTAGGTCCAGATTTTTTCCCATTAACATACAAATATATAGTAACATTTTCTTATGATTTTGCAGCTTGCCTTTTTGCTGGACAAAATGTAATAGAAGGTGTGGTGAGCTTCCCTGCCTGCCCTAGTGCCCTGTAGTTTAGCAGGGCATTTGTTTGTCTGCACAGCCCTTTAATAGGTTTGGTTTCGTCTCTACTTCTTGCCATGACAAGGCACAGGCAGTGCATGTCCTTATACTTGTACAAGGGAGCACATCATGAGTATTTCCAAGGGCTAAAGTCCAAACAACCTGGCAAGTGGAATTGCCGAGGAGTGTGGATCACTTGAGGTCAGGAGTTCAAGACCAGCCTGATCGATATGGTGAAACCTCATCTCTACTAAAAATTAGCCAGGCATGGTGTTACAGGCCTATAGTCCTAGCTACTTGGGAGGCTGAGATGGGAGGATCACTTGAGCCTGGGAGGTGGAGGTTGTGGTAAACCAAGATTGTGCCACTGCACTCCAGCTTGGGTGACAGAGTGAGACCCTGTCTCAAAAAAAAAGAGTCTCATTTTAAAAAACTTCTTTGGGTTAGGCATGGCAGCTCACGCCTGTAAAACCAGCATTTTGGGAGGATTGCTTGAGTCCAGGAGTTCCAGATGTAAAGCTGGGGATCTCAGAGGCTAGTGGGCAGCATGATGAGACCCCCATCTCTACAAAAAATGAAAGATTAACCAGGCCTGGTGGAATGCACCTGTAGTCCCAGAAATTTAAGAGGCTGAGGTGGGAGGATCGCTTGAACCTGGGAGGTCGGGGCTGTCAGCCTGGGTGACAGAGAGACCTTGTCTTAAAAAAAAAATTTGCCTGTTTTGGGGCCATAGTCACTGGGCTCATGGAGAAGTGTGGAAGCACAGCTTCCTGTTGAATGCTATCTCAGCAGCAGTAGCCTGGCTGCTCCCATTTGCAGCCCTGGGTCTCAACGTCCTTCCCTGTCATAGTGCTCATGCTGTCCACCTGGGGGCATGTGCCTTGAAAGAACTCCGCTTTTGGGATAAGAAGACTAAGGCCCAGAAGAGTGATGTGACTTGCCTTAAGTCACTTGCAGGAAAAGAGGAGTTGGGCCAGACACCCACTGAGCCCGTGGTTCTCACATGGCACTTCTGGGAAGCCACTGGACCTGCATATGACCCTCAGGAAGATGATGTCAACTCTGTTTTTCCTCCATGTTTTTTTCTTCAAGGTCTAGCCTCTGCTACTGCCTGATAGAGCGGAATGAGCAGGCAGGATGGTAGCCCTGGGGTTCCCGTCCTGCGTCGTCCAGATGAGGAACCAAGGCCTCAGAGGTGTGGCCCACCGTCCCCCAGCACACTACGCTGGCTCCAAGGAGAGCAAGCACACGTAGTTAATTTGGGGAGCATCCCATTCCACGCACCCAGTGTAGCCATGTAACTTTGAGTCAGCTGGTACATGTGTATATCTTGTGTTAAAAATGACATTTTTCTGAACATTTTAACCCTCTCCTGATGAAAATTCTCCTCTCCTACTTTGCCTTCATTCAAGATACTTTACCCACCACTTGGATGAACTTTACCACCTGAAGCCTTTGCCCTTCCCCAGGTCTGGCCACCTTAGTGTGCGTGGGTGCTTCGGGTGGTTTCCTACATCTAAAAATGGAGTTGCTGGGCCAATTTCTTTGTGCTCTATAGGTGGGCTAGAGGTGGAGGGGCCATGGATATGAGCCCCCCTCTGTCTAGGATGCCCCCTCGAGAGTGTTGCCATCAGGTGTCTATCCTGGGTGAGGGAGGTTGCTTAGCCAGGACCTACAATGTCAGCAGTTCTCAGCTCTCATGCCCCCAACTCTGCCCGACAGGTGGAAGCCTACATCATACCCACACCCATGTGAGAAGGTCAAGTCAGACCTGGGTTTAACCTGGCCCTGGGCATTCCTGGCTATGAGGCTTTGGACAGTTCTTCACCCATTGTAAATTGAGGAATGTGGTAAGGACTTGAGGAAATGGAGGAAAACACAGGGCCCAGTGGATACAATGAGCTGCCTGCCCACCCATCCCCCTACCACACCCACTGGGAGGAAGTTCTCGAAGCCTGTGGGTGCCTGGCTCTGCCCAAGGGCTGGGCTATAGACAGAAATCCAACCTAGTCCTTGTTTCAGGGAGTCCAGAGTTCAATGGGGAGACAGATGTAGAGGCTCACTTTCTATGGGTGCCCACAGAAGGGCACAAAGAGAACAGTGGCACTGTGGCGGGAGGCAGTGCCCAGTGAACGGAGCTGAAGGGTTATCACAATAAGTGGTTATTACTCTTATCTCACTACCATGTGCCTGAGTTACTAGGTGAACATTTAAGCTGGAATGCTGACAATATACATTTTAATTTTCACAGCTTGTTTTAAATTACTTGTAGGATGGCTGATTTAAAAGCTAACAAAAACAGGCAGTGTGTGACAGTCTGTTTCCCTGGTCATGGGCCTATTTCCAGTGTGGCTGACTGGCTTGTGGAACAAACCTTAGCAACTGGGAAGGCTGCTCACACCAGAGGTGTCGTTCTCCTAGGTGTACTTCCGGCTCCATGCTTCCATCCTGAAGCTCCTGGGGAAGCCCGATTCTGGAGTTGGTGCAGAGGTCCTGGTCAACTTTATGAAGGAGGCTGCAGAAGGACCCTTTGCCAGGGGCGAGGAGAAGAACACACCCAAAGCTTCAGAAAAGTGAGTAGCACCCTTTAGGTGACCCCTAGCAGCTTACCCCATCTGCGTCCCAGATGGCTTGTTTACTGTAATGTGGTCTTCAGAGGGTTGCTACACAGTAAACTACAACTCTTGAAGTCCCTAGGACCCATCTGGACACTCGTATTTGTTCGGCCAAGGTATTTACGTTGAATCTGAGAAGAAGAGGGTGAGTGTGAGTCCTCTTACCGTGTGGTCATATGTAGTGCTACTCCATTCTCAGGGGCAAGTCCTGGGGAGAAGCTGATGCCCTCCTGCCCTCTCCACTGAGGCATAGCCATGTTCTGTGCAGAATACTGTTGGAAGTCAGTTTTTGCTTTGTAGACTGTTGTCCCTGGGTCTTTGCCAAGGCCTCATCTGCTGCCAGTTCTCTTGAGAAGCAATGAGAGGTGTGGGAAGTGTGGGCTTCTCTTGTGGTGGCAGAGAGCTCGGAGAAACGGGCTCCAGTGTGGTCCCCTCAGTGGGCCTGGACTGACCTCAGTCTCCTTGGGGTTATAAGTCATCTCTGCAGCCCAGACTTCTTTCACTCCAGGCCCAGGTCCTGGTGCTGCTGTACCCTCAGGGTCAAGTCTTAAGGAGAAAGATTGGTTTGGGGTGATAAGGGGAATGTTGCAGTTGCTCATTAACCTCATGGACTCACTGATTCTTATGCTTCCAAGACATGCTCAGGGTTGCCACCTGCCAGCTTGCCCACCTGGGAACCAGGGGAGGGCTCAGCTCACCCCATCTCTGGGACCGATGCCTGGCTGGGCACTGTTGGGGGTCCATTTTAGTACCAGAAAGGCCTGCACTCAGGCTCTGTGCTTGAGGGCTGTATGCTTCTGGCCATAGCCTGTGTGATGTGCCACAGGTGAGCCAGCTCCACAGAGCGGGTACCCCTGAGCTTATAGCAGGCCTGTGCATGGCAGGTCACTCAGGTGGGCAGCCAGTGTGCCCAGAAGTTACAGATACCCATTTGGTAGTCACAAAGGGCCCCCAGCGTACAATGATACTTACTTGCATCAATCATAATTCTGTTAAAATTTTTTAAATGGTACAAATAATACATGACTACGTTCTAGTTACAGAACATTCAGGTAGTATATAAACATGTAGACTAAAATGTGACAGATCTCCTTCCAAGAGTCAGCCACTATTCACAGTTTAATTTCCTAAATCATTTTCTGTATTTATAACACTTACATACACACATACAATTGTGGGGTTTATTTTATTTTATAAAAGCAAACTACAGAAGGTATTGTTCTAGAGTTTGCTTTTTCCCCTGACTGTGGGTCTGGGCCCAGTCCATAGAGATGGTATACCATTCACTTCATTCTTTCTAGTGGCTGCTTACTATACCATAGTATGGATGTACTGTGTTTTATGTAACCACTCCAGTGGACATGTAGAGTGTTTCTGATGTTTCTGCTCAACTATGTTGCAGCACATATCCTTGTACATGGGTGAGCATGCAGTAAATGCAGCTGTGTTTCTGCCCACCCATTTGTCAGGGGTTAAATTTGTCAGGCTGTCACACAGAAGGCATTGACATAGCATGGAGAGATGCGAGAGAGCTTCTGAGGGAAGACTCATTGGCTGCCCTATAGAGCCTCCTGGGGCCTTAGATGCAGAAATGTGGGTTGCGCCCTGTGAGAAATATTAGGCAGCGTCCAGTTAGGAGACAGAGCCTGTGTGGGTGCTGTGAGGGCAACTCTGGGCTTTGTGACACCAGGCAGATGGGGTGGGGGCCACCAGAGGTGCATGGGAGCAGCTGGCTCTGGGAAGGGCATTCACCCACACCAGCACACATCTGTTTCAATGTGAGGTGGAGACTGACCTATGCCCCAAACCTCTGATCCCACAGGGAGAAGGCCTGCCTGGTGGACGAGGACTCCCACTCTTCAGCTGGGACACTGCCGGGCCCCGGAGCCTCCCTCCCCTCCTCCTCTGGCCCAGGTCTGACATCCCCACCTTACACAGCCACTCCGATTGACCACGATTACGTCAAATGTAAAAAACCCCACCAGCAGGCAACGCCGGACGGTACAGTCCCTGTTCTCCCTACTGCCAGCCCAGGGCGGCACATCAATCACGGGGAGGGTGCTTGGGCGACTCATTTTGTCGCTTTGTTTTGGTGAGGGGGGGTGCTGGGTCTGGGGTGACACGGGCAATGTTGCGGCTGCTCATTAACCTCATGGATTCACGGTGATTCTTGTGCTTCTGAGACATGCTCAGGGTCGCCACCTGCCAGCTTGCCCACCTGGGAGCCAAGGGAGGGGCAGGCCAGGCTATGGCATCTCACCTCCTTGAGCCTTCTTTTTCCCACCTGCAAAATGGGGACATGACAGCTACTTTGGAAGGCAGTTAGAAGACTGTGGCCTCCTGGAATGGCTCCTGGTGCAGTCAGCTTAGTGACACCTGCGTTCTTCAGCAGCACGTTGTTACTGCTCTGTCCTGATGGTTGAGGGAAGGCCGTGACTAGTGCTAAGTCTGTCACACCCGAGAATCCAGATAGTTGTTAATGGGGGTCACCTGGGACCATATGTGCGGCCGTCCCATGTGGGATGGGGCAGGTGGCGACCATTCAACCACATTCCTTACTAACATTAGGAGGCTTGCATGCTGGCCTGTAGCTCGATTTCTTCATGTTCTCTCATTTTTATAGTGATAAGTACTTTATAGTGATAGTGACAGAGTACTTGCTGGGATAAGCCAAATTGGTGACTTAAGAGGGCCACTAAAGTGGAGTCCTGGGAGGTGGTGACAATGCTGAAAGACACCTGGCCCCTCGCTCCCATATCACTCATCTCATCTGGGTTTGGAGAAACAGGCCTTCCTCTGCATTCCCCAAGGCATGGGGATGCTAGTAGGTGGGTTGAGTTGGTCCCAGGGTTGTGCCTCCTGCAAGGTGGGTTTTATAAAAGTGGCTCCTTGGAGTAAGAATGGGCCCTCTAGGTGCAATGGTAGCCTTGAAGTTCAGTCGCAGTGCAGGTCTTGGGTCGGGGGGGCACCACCTTCACTCTAGTGCCCTGCTGAGGCCCCTGCCCAGTGCTCAGGTTCCTGGATATAGCATGGGCATCTGCCCCCAACTTTCTGAACTGAGTGGGTAGGGCTTGAGAGTAGGTTTAAAGAAGTGCTGGAGAAGGATGACAAGGGTGCCAGTGTTCCATTTCTCTGGTGGCAAGATTTGCTGTTCTCAAGAAAGGAAAGGAGAACTGCAGCATCCCCTCCTGGGTTTGGTTTGGATCTGCAGCATGCGTGTTGAGAGAGGCTGAGGATCTGAGTGTGTGCTGTGTCTCTTACCTCCCAGAAGGTTTGTGTCATTATTCCCAGTCTCAGCGTTGGCACCTCCCTGCCCACCCTGGAGTGTTGAGCAGAGGTAGGAGGAGCTGACCCACCTGCCCCTCCAGTCTTCAGTTCTGCAGACATTCCCTGTTAAGATCCTTTCTCCCTTTCTTAAGTTAATCACCCTGTTCCCAACCTTTTATTCTTGAGAATATTGAGAAAACATACTAGCAGCAAACCGCTGCTCGAGGAGTTAGTTTTTGCCAGCTGCTTCCTGGGAGGAAGTATTATGCCAAAGTTTTCAGGAGAGGAATGCCTTTCCTGGTTGTCTACATGCCCTGTGGGCCTGCTCAAATGCACCTGGGCTGGGGAACTCAAGCACTGTCCTCTGCAGCTCTGCAGGCTCCTGCTGAGTTCACGCCACCGGCACCACTGTGCTGGGCTGTCAGCCCATTAGGGTTAAGTATGCCTCTAGAAGCAGGGAAGGAGGGAGGTAGGAGCACCTCAGAAAGGGGGCCATGATGCCAGCTGTCCCATGTTGGCACATGTGTGTGCATGAAGCTGTTGGTGAGCCACTGCAGATCCCTCAGGCATGACAACCGGGCATGATGGGTCCTGTGTGCCAGCATGCTCATTATTTGTTCTGGAAGTTTGCAGAGGGAGCCATACAAATAAATTCAAATATGGTTTCAGCAGTTGCACAATTTTGAATATTTATATAAAAAAAATGTTTTCAAAGTGATTCCTGTCAATGATACAAAGCCATCAGGATTCCATGGCCTACCTTTGCCCACTCACTGCCCCACACTGGCCACCTGTGTGCTCTGCCCAGGCCTGGCTGCATAGTGCTTTCAGAACTCAGCTACCTCACCTCTGAGAGAAAGCAGTGTCTGCAACATGAAAATGTTTGGGGTCCTAAAATAGCTGTGATCTTAGAATGTTAAAGTGGCCCTTTGAGCAGCTACACTAGTTCCTAGGGGAAGACCCAGGCTCCAGGGAGAAGCAGCAGATTACTGGTGTCGGGGGATGTGCTGGTGGCCTCAGGGGGCCACACTGCCCACCTCTCTTCCTACTTCTCCTTCCTGGGAGAAGAACATACAGCTCCTACTTTCCACTTAGCTCCTTGGCCTGAGACCAGCCTTGCGTCTACTGTGGGAGGACAGGGGCGTTAGCACTCATTACAGGCCACTGCTGAGCCCTCGTACCACCAGGAGGGTGATGGCCACTTGGAGCACTGGTACAGCTGAGGAGAAGCAGTCATGGGAGGTCAGACAGAGGCAAGTACACAGCAGGCCCTGATCAAAGGATCTGATTTCCAGCCCCAGCTCCATTGCTTCGTGCTCTGTAACCTTGGACAAAGGACCTCACTTCTCAGTTTCCTCACCTGTTGAATGGGGGTAATGTCTTCCTCATGGGTATTAAACCAAAGTGCTAGCACATTGTAGCCACCTCCTAGATGGAGTTATCCAGGTCATTGGTGGAATGAGGGCAAGACTTAGGTAGCACTACTAGAGAGAAGAGCCTGAGCTCTGGGGCCAGTACCCCTCAGTAGGCACCCCAGTTCTCTCCAGCCAGTGGCATGGCCTTACAAGAGGTGCAGGTAGTGTCCTCTGAAGCAGCCAGCAGCTCTTCAGTGGGCTTGGGCATGGGGCTTTCTGGATCCCAGCTTCCCACCCCCACAGAAAATTTGCCAGCAGTGGGAGAGGGAGTCAGGCATCAAGACTTTCCTTGGGCATGATTAGGAAACCTTGCATTAGCACTCCCTTTCCATGTTAGTATGCCTTTGCTTCAAAACCAGAAATCAGCTAGGGTCCATTCTGATTTGGTTTAAGATTTAGAAAAGATTTAGAAAAATAGCTCCAAGTATATGTAGGTTCCCTAACATTTGATAATAGCTGCTTCCTAGGACCCAAATTTGTTCTCTAAACTACCCTTACCTGCAACCTTGTGTCGCCTGCACTAGGGTGGGGAGCATCCTGCAGCCTGTGCGTAACTCTGGTGAAGAGCCTTTGGAATCGGCCCCTCAGGTCACTCTGACTATACCGTAGCCTGGAGTCAAAGCCAGCCCTTCTCAGAACAGCCAAGAGGACACTCACCGCTGACCTGAGGAGGGGCCCTCTGGCCAAGCTGCTTAAGAGGGCAAGAGATAACAGAGAGAGAAGCTTCGTCCCAGGCTGTGCTGCTGGCCGCTCTGGCTGGTTGTGCTCCCCACCTGCCTAACGTCTCCCTTCCATCAGTCTCTTAGAATTTGCCCACAGGGCTGAAATCCTTAGTGTTGAAGCTTCCTGACTAGGAAAACAAAGTGACCGGTACGTTGTGACCTTCAAGGGACTCCCAGTGATTGCTCTTTACACATGTTCAAACAACATAAGGAGATCTTTGAACAAAAGCTCTACCCCTACCCTGTATATATATATAGTGTGTGTGTGTGTGTGTGTGTGTGTGTGTGTGTGTGTCCCCGTGTGTAATTATGCCCTACCACTCAGTACTGTGTGCTTGCTGTGTGCTGGGCTCTGGGCAGGTGCCTACAGGGTAGTAGCGTATCTCCATCTTCACAGCTGCCCTGCAGGCTTGGCCATGCCTTTGTTTCCCCAAGAGGAACTGGAGCTGAGGGCAGGTAGGCACGCATCCAAAAATGCCTACTATAGTCAGGGTAGAGCCAAGAGAGAGTGGGTCTGAATCTCCCTCCACCCCTGGCCAGAAGTGAGGCTGATACTAAGAAGGCCTATGCTTGGCCAGCCTGCCAGAGACTGAATCTGTGTGTTTCCCTTGTCCTTCAGCAGAGGGCTCAGGGAACTTGGTCATTACAGAATGGCTTGATTCGTCACTTGGCCTGGCTCAGTCCCCCTTTGGCATGTGTCTGTAGTGGATCTCTTGGACTAAAATCCTTGCTCTCTGCTTGTCATGCTCCATGTCACCTCAGAACGCCAAAGCCAGAAAAGGTCTCAAGTCAAAGGCCTTGTGCTATGGTAAGTCTGGGACTGAGCCTCCTCTAGGGTCTTTGGCCAACCTGTGGCTATGCCTATCCAGGTGGTTCCATCAGTGCTGTGCCAGGTTCATAGAAAAGCGCTGGTCCCTACTGTAGAGGAGATTGGTGCAAATCAGTCGGTTATATAGCTGAGGTTTGGGGGTCAACTGATGCCAGCACCAGAGAGGTGGGGTTTGCTCATCCCAGAGAAACCTGGGCCTCTTCATGGGGTTAGAGGCCTTCCCGAGGAGGCAAAGCGTAGCCAAGACCCGAGGGGTATGTCAGTGTTTCCCTTGAGGGGTTTGGGAGAGGGAGCAGCCAGGGTCAGAAGAGTGGGAGCCTTTGGAGGCTGGTATCCACCAAGGGTGGTGGTGCCTACATAGTCCCACTGACAGCATGGACAGAGCCACTGAGGAGCCTCAGGCTGCCCTGAGCCCCAGGTTATAGAGTGTGGGCCTTACTGGAGAGCCCAGGGTGCCCTGTGCCAAGCCACCGTTGTGGCCATCCATCCTCAACCTCCATGCTGTCACTGTCTGTGTCGTGTGCCGTCTGTGCTCATCTTCGCCTGTTCGCCCCATGCTGCCTCCACCAATATTGCCCGTGCTGCCCCTAACCCTGACCACACTCTGTTCTCCAGGCTTTGTCTTTCTGCTTGCACCTGTCACGGCTCGCTTCAGGGAACAGCGCAGACCCGCATGCTCAGCCCTCAGTCCGGCTCCCTGCTACCCCTGTGACCAGGATCACCTTCATGTCTGCTGGTCCTGTGATTTGGAGAGTGTGTTTGATGTGCTTGGCTTCTGCTGATGGCCTGTCTTCCCAGTTCTGGCCAGAGGCAGATGTAATGGTGGCCTCTCCTCCACTGTCCACCTGCCTGCACCTCCAGCAGGTGGCCCAGTCCTATATTTCCTTTGCTTTGCTCTTTCTTGCTTTAAAAAAATAACAAAGGCAATAGACTGCAACATACCAAATTATCTTTACTAGGATAAATGTATAAAAATGCAAATTGTGCACAGTAGCCTTGATGCTCTGAGGTGGGTCCTGTGTCTGCCCCCACCAGGGCCAGGCTCTGTAGGGCGGGAAGCTGTGAATGGCAGTCAGTCCTGAAGGGCAGGCCCGGCCTGGCCTCTGCTCAGTGGCCTACCCTCCTAGGGCTAAGGGGAGGGCAGTTTCTGGTAGGAATGCTGTTCCTAAACAGACCTTCTCAAAGTGGGGGAGACTCTAAGTGGAGCTCAGCTTGTTCTGCTTGTTCCCGACAGGGGCAGGGGACAGAGGAGGCTGTCAGGGAAGAGCCAGTCACCTCCTTTGTTCTCTTCGTCATTCTTAACTTTTTGAAAACCTCTTTAGACCATAGCTGGTCATGGCATTTATTGAGCATCTACTGTGTGCCAGGCGTGGAAAAGGGTGCCATGGGGAAAGTCAAGATAAAGGAGCCTTGATTTCTGCTGCCAGGTTGGATCTGATGTCCCATGGTATCATGGGACAGTAGTTGGTGCCAAGGAAGAGTGCCATGAGCTGGCAGACAGGAGCAAGTTCCGGGGTTTGGTGGGTTGGGAGGACTTCCTGGAGAAGGTGAGTCTCTAGAGAGGCCTACGGGCCCATTTGGGGGGAAAGGCAATTGGGACAAAGACATGGAGGTTGGAGAGTCCTACAGCTTTTGGATACTGAGGTGACTGGGGTGGATGAAAAAGAGACTGAGACGAGAGAGCTTGGGAAAGCAGCTGGGCTCAGAGGGCTGGGCTGTTTCCTATGGGCAGCAAGGAGAGTGATGTAGTCACAGCATCTCTCTCTCTGGGCTCTAAGGCAGGCACATTTTCCCCCCAACATCCTTGGAAGAGCCTTCCTGAGAAGCTCACTAGATGGCTGGGGAATGTCAGCCTCACACCTTACAGAGGTACTTCTCTTCTGGCATTTGTACCAAGAGGGGCTGCTCACCTGCCTTTGGTCAGGAAAATGTTTAAAGCCTCCCGAGGCCTCCCTGGTCGATGCCTTTCCTGGCTCAGAGGACAGGATGACAGATGCATGATGAGGCCTCTGAGCGTCAGGCCCCTCAGGGCAGCACTGTGTTTGTACATATCAGGGCTTCGAGGTTTCTGGCAGAGCTCTGTTGTCCCTCACCTGTGAGCACTGGCAAAGAATGGGCAAGTGGTGCAGCCTGGCCCCCACATGATGTCCTTGTGCCCACCTGCTATCTGCTGTGTATCTGCCTCCCTTTCAGGAACCCCCAGGTTTCTGGTATCACTTTTCTTTGGCGTCTGTCCAGTCTCCTCAGCCTGACATGGGCATCCCCATTTCCCAGGGCCAGCCCTGCTTCTGGGTGGATGTGTTCTTTCCCTGTGGTTGGCCAAGATTGACCGAGGCAAGTTTTGTTTAGTCAAGAAATTTCTCAAAATATTAATTCCACCCAAGTTTACAGTACTTAGAAACCTTTTGTTTCCCAGTTAGCAGGGCATTTCTGGTCTTTTCCAGAGCATTAGTCAGAGCTGCTGCAGTAGCACATCCATACATCTTCCTCAGGCTTTTACTGCCCTGAGCTGGTGGAACAAATGGCTGTGAGCTGTTTCTAGTCTTGCTGCTGGAGCAAATGGAGGAAACACACTTGAGGAGACACTGGAAACTTGTATCTTATAACTGAAGAGCTCTTTTAGGCTGGCCTGGAAATCCTGCGACTGTCCAAGGGGTCTGAGCTGAGTCAGACCTAAACAAGGAGGACTCAGAACAGAGTCTGTTCTTACACTGAGTGAGGACAGGCAGCCTTTCTGTCACTGAGCCAGGTCTCTTTCCCTCTGTGTTGCCAGTTGTCATTCCTTTACAGTTGATCCTGCAAATCCCACCCTGGAAGTGGAAGGTTCTGGAGCTTAGAGGGAGGCAGTTTAATCAGCAGTTGGCTGGCAGATGCACATCCCCCTAAGGATTCAGAGGGAAGGCTGGTGTGGCCCAGATGCATAGACATGAAACATTCCAGTAATTAACAATAACAATCAAATATTTATAATCTTGCCACAAATATTAATTAGTATGAGCAGGTTTTGTGTGGGCAGATTTTTAAAAGAGCATTCTGAAAAAAAGCACAAGGCCAGCCTATAGCCTGCTCGCTAGTGCTGGTCTTCTTTCCTGTTGGCCTCCAAGCAGCTCCCTAAAGAAATCAGCTCTCAGCTCCTGAGACTCAAGTCTAGAGGCCTGGACTGTGGACAGTCCCTGGAGGTTCAATCCAGGGTGCCTGTTTCTCTGGTAGGCCCTCTCCACCCAGTCCCATAGGATGTTTAGGCTAAGTCTGGCTGTCCTTCATCAAAGAGGCTTTCCATCTGTCTCTTGCTCTGCCTCAGAACCAGGGGCCCAGAACCCCCTCCTCACCCCAAAGCCCCCACACAGAACAAGAGCCAGCACTGCTTGACTCTGACTTCTCCCATCTGGCCTTGCTCTATTAGCCAAGGCAGGAGAACTGAATGCCTCTGCCACCAGGCTTGGCAGCCTCTGTCTGCAGAGGATAGGCAGATCCAACTGGTCCTCTGAGGGCTCAGCACAGGCCATTAACACACAAAGTTGCATGTCAGTCCATTTGAATCCAGGACCACAGGATCCCAAAGACAACTTCATGGAGGAGGTAAGACTGGAGCCAGGCCTGTAGGCTGTGTTCCTGAGGCCAGAATCCCCTCTCCACATACACTCAAAGACTCTCCAGTGCATGTGAGCAGCATGAGAGTGGTGCTTGATGGTGCTAAGCTGCCTTCAGCTGTCTGGGGAGCAGCTGGAGTATGGCTCAGGGAGGTTTGGGCCTTGCCTAAAGGTACATGGCTGATGGATGGGGGTCCCACCCTAGAGGAGCCTTTGACCCTCTTCTCCCAGAAGCCTTCCCTGGGTGCACTGGCCCTTCCTTGGCTGTGGGTGTGGTAACCTAAGAGATGACCTTGCAGAGGGGCCTGTTGGGAGTGGGGAGAGGACAGCAGTGAGCGGCATCCTTCCTTTTCCTCCTGCCCTTCTTCAGGGGCCTCCCAGGGCAAGGGCTTCCTGCTTCAGGAATCGGAGTGTCTCTGGGCTACACACCCCAGTCCAAATAACCCTCCTTGCTGCCTGCCCTCCCAGTTCATCCAACTCCAGGGGGTCCTGTTCTCCAAGAGCTTCTTCCCAGCACTGTGACACATTGTCCTCCCTACCTTGACTCACCCAGTCCCTGAGCTATCCCATCCACAACAGCCCAGCTGGTGGCAGGATGAGAGTCCTTTACATACACTCTGTGATGTTCCTGGCAAACTTACCCCACCATTTGTGTCTTTCTGTCTGTGGTCTCTCTGAGGTCTTCAGTTAGCTGTACTAGAGAAGGTTTGCTTCCCCAGAAGTGGAGGAATGGGGACTGGGGCACTGTCTGCCCCAATAGATAGAGCCATTCTTTAAGAGCTTTTTCATTCATCCCTTTTGCCTTATTGATGTGAAAGAATTGAAACTTGGTTTTCTTTCAGTCTGACTGGCTTGAAGCTTTGTGTGAAACCTTAGATTGATTTTTAGTATTTG
Organism: Cheracebus regulus; assembly: GCA_963574635.1. Classification (NCBI taxonomy): domain Eukaryota; kingdom Metazoa; phylum Chordata; class Mammalia; order Primates; family Pitheciidae; genus Cheracebus; species Cheracebus regulus. The sequence continues at coordinate 37,932 of CAUYQU010029421.1, forward strand.
AAATCAGGGTCATTTTAAATAGGCTGTGCCAACCATTTCAGACACACAGGACCTGAAAGGAGCAGAAAGTGGGCCTTGGGCCTTGAGTCCCTTTTGGTGGCTCTCATTTAAAGAGATAACATGTCCCTGGATTCCTTCCTGTGGTGCCGCCCCCTTGGGAGTGGGCAGAAACCTTGGCAAGCACCTCCCCCACCTACTTGCTTCACAGGCCAGCTGGGCACCTCATCTCCGTGTACATAGCCCGTGTCTCTCCAGCTCTGCCCCAACAGCCCACCCCAGCACCGTGACCTGCAGGTGGCACCTGCAGGGGTACTGTGGTGAGTCCCATTAGCAGTGCCTTCCATGGGGCCACTTAGGTACTTTGATTACCCCTGAGACAAGAGCTTATCTAGAATCACCACAGTGCCCCCCAGGGCCAAAACCAGTCTCTCTTCTCTGTTTTTTTAGATGATTGGCAGTTCCAGATTTTCACACCTGTGTCAGAGAGGTTCAGGAAAGGCCTGACAAAGTACAGTCAGCAGCCCTCTGTCCCTGCCAGGTCCCTTGGCTTGCACTTGTCTTGCTCCACTGCTGTAGATGTTATTTTAAGAGGCTTAGCAGGGCCGGGCGTGGTGGCTCATGCCTGTAATCCCAGCACTTCGGGAGGCCGAGGTGGGTGGATCACAAGATCAGGAGTTCAATACCAGCCCGGCCAATATGGTGAAACCTCATCTCTACTAAGAATACAAAAAAAATAGCTGGGTGTAGTGGTGTATGCTGGTAATCCCAGCTACTCGGGAGGCTGAGGCAGGAGAATTGCTTGAACTCAGGAGTCAGAGGTTGCAGTGAGCCAAGGTCGCGCCACTGCACTCCAGCCTGGGCAGCAGAGCTGGACTGCGTCTCAAAAGAAAAAAAGAGGCTCAGCAGAGTCCCCACTCAGTTGGTGGTGGTTTATCAGGGGAGCAGAAGCCCCTGCACAGCATGCCATCCTTTTTTGCCCACACAGTTCCTGGTGAGGTCTGGCCACCTTCACTGCCTGCTGAATGGATCTTTGGTTCCTTCACATTGCAGCATCACGAGGGCGTTAGCACTTTGGGAGTAAATATCTACTTGCCTAAACCAATCCCTAATTTTCATAATGATCACAGCTAGGATTCCACCAAATTGGCAGTTCCTTTTGGCCCAGAGCCCAAGAGTCTGTGAGCCACTGAGCTTGTAGGGCAGCATGCCAGTCAGTGAAGTCATCCCAGCGAGGCTTGCTTCCTGGAGCTTGCCGCAGGATGTGCTGCTGAGCTGTGCAGTGACTTCAGCTAATCTCAGACTGGCTGAGGAGAGCCAGCCCTAGCCTGTCTTTCAGGGAGACTTCAACTGCAGGGGCATGGCCTGCTGTCTTTCAGAGACCGAGGCTTCACCAGCGTTGTCTGAGCAAACGGTGTTCTCACTGTCAGGGCCAGAGTGAATGCTACAGGGCTGTCACTGGGCTGTCATTTGTGTGCCAGGCACTAGGCCACACCTTCTGTGGGACCCCATATATGTCAGGGACAGAGGTAGGAAGACAATGGCAATCATGTTAAAAAACATTAAGGGGGTGCCCAGAGCAGCAAAATCATTTGGCCAAGATCACCCAACCCCTAAGTGGCAGATCTGGGATGGGAATGTGGGTCTGGGAGCCCAACTCTTAAGATCCCACTGTGACCCCGTGTGGCCTCTGGAGGGTCCCTATTGCCAATCCCCCCTTTACACACAGACAGTGAATGGAATGCCCCACCTCTTCTTGATCCACTCATGCTGGGGACTCAAGTTTGGGACGTTTTGTGAGGGCTGCAGTCCTGTTCATAACCGCCATTCAGGGCTCACAGAGCCTTGGATTCTGGCTTTGCAAGTCAGGGAAGAGCCTTTCACAGGCATGAGATAGGGGTTCCAGTCAGGTCCATGCCCTTTCGCTCATGGGTCTTATACATGTCCCAAGTCCTCATCTCTCATTGCTCTGTCACCCCAGCTAATATTGATGATCTGTTCTGTGAAGTGAGTGCTTGTATTATCACAGTTTTACATGCATGGAAACTGAAGTGTACATGATTATGGCATTTACAGAGGCTCTCAGAGATAGTAGGTGACAGAGCAGAATTTCATTTCTATCAGCCTAGATCTTCCAGAGTCCAGGCTTTCAACTTTTTTTAAACAACTTTATATTTTGCTTTTTTTTTTTTTTTTTGAGAAAGGGTCTCGCTCTGTTATCCAGGCTAGAGTGGAGTGCAGTGGTGTGATCACTGCTTAGTGCAGCCTCAACCTCCTGGGCTCAAGTGATCCTCCCACCTCAGCCTCCCAAGTAACTGCCACGCCTGCCTAATTTTTAAAAAATTTTTTGTACAGACAGGCTTCTCCCTATCTTGCCCAGGTTCATCTTGAACTGCTGGGCTCAAGCAGTCCTCCCTCCTGGGCCTCCCAAAGTGCTGGGATTGCAGGCATGAACCATTGCATCCAGCCAAAACAAGTTTATATGTTGTTGCAAGTTTGCTTACCAGGCAGCTCGTCCCTACCCTCCCAGTAGGACCCAGCTGATTGGCACTAAAACATGGACCAATACCAGGCTTTAAGGTTGGTAGACCCTGGTGGACCATGTCTGCCTTTCTCCTTGTGTTGCCCAGGAGGCCACTGTGTCATGGACCTCTCTGAGATAATATGTGGTTGCAGTTTTTAGGTGAGAAAGGGACTTAACTTGCTCATGGTCTCCTAGCTAGTAAATGCCACAAGAGGAACTTGAACTTAGCTCTCTTGATTGCTAGCTTATTGAGCTTTACCTTGAGATATAACTGCCAGCCATCTACAAAGTTCAAGACCGTTTTATTTTTTAAAAGTTCTCAACTGGGTGCAGTGGCTCATGCCTGTAATCCCAGCACTTTGGGAGGCTGAGGCAGGTGGATCACCTGAGGTCAGGAGTTTGAGACCAGCCTGGCCAACATAGTGAAACCCCATCTCTACTAAAAATACAAAAGATTAGCCGGGTATGGTGGTGCATGTCCATAGTTCCAGCTACTCAGGAGGCTGAGGCAGAAGGGGGAGGTTGCAGTGAGCCAAGATCATGCCATTGCACTCCAGCATGGGCAACAGAGTGAGACCCTATCTAAAAAAAAAAAAAAAAAAAATTTAAGTTCTATTTTATCTCTATTTGTTTATTATAGTATCTCTTTTAAAAAAAAAAGTAGTTGTTGCCTTAGGGTTAACAAAATAAGCCTTTCATTAATCACAGCCTGCCTTCAGGTGATACTGTACTACGTCATAGGCAGTGGAAGAGCTGCTCATCTTTTGCACTCTGATTTTCATTCACTTCACTTTTATGTATGTTCTAAGCCCACAATACATTGCTACGATTTTTGCTTTAGAAAACAGACAGTAATGTTTTGGGAAAATTGAAAATAAAAAGGATGTATTTTCTATCTACCATAACTTTAATCATTTCAGGGAACTCCATTTCTTTATGTCGATCCAAGTTTCCATCTGGCTTCATAGTCATTCTGCCTGAAGAATCACCTTTCACATTTCTTGTAACTCAGATCTGGTAATGAATCCCCTCAGTTTTTGTTGGCCTGAGGGAAAAAAAGAACTTCATTTTTTGTGCAATTTTTAGAGATATTTTCACTGAGTATAGAATTCTAAGTTGACTATTCTTTCGGCACTTTAAAGATATTATCAGCAATTTGTAGTTTCTAGTGAGAAGTCTGTTGTAATTCTTAACTTTGTTCCTCTGTGTCTGATGTCTTTCTCTGACTGCCTTCAACATTTTATATCTTTGATTTCAGCAGTTTCAAAATGGTCCACCTAGGTGTGATTTTTTTTTTTTTTTTTTTTTAATGTGTGTGGAGGGATCTTTTACTTGCTTGGTGTTTTCTGAGAACCTTGGTGATTTTATGTCTCTCATTATTTTTGGAAAATTCTTAGTCATTATGTCTTTAAATATTCCTACTGTCCTGTTTCTCCCTCACCTCCTTTTGTAACTTTAGTTAGTGTGTTGGATCATTTGGATGCTCTATTCTGATTCTTCCTGCCTACCCTTTTTCTCTGGGTTTGGATTACAGTGCTCCTCAGCTTACAATGGAGTTATTTCCTGATCAAACGATCGTAAGTTGAAAATAAGTCAGAAATGCATTTAGTACACCTGACCTACCAACATCATAGTTTAGCTCAGTCTAACCTAAACATGCTCTGAATACTTGCCTTAGACTACAGTTGGGCAAAATCATCTAACACAAGGGTCCCCAACCCCTAGGTCACAGACGGGGTACTGGTCCGTCGCCTGTAAGGAACTGGGCTGCACAGCAGAAGGTGAGCAATGGGCAGGCAAGCACTACTGCCTGAGCTCTGTCTCCTGTCCAATCAATGGCAGATGTCATTAGATTCTCATAGGAGTGTGAACCCTCCTGTGAAGTGCACATGTGAGGGACCTAGGTTGTGTGTTCCTCAAAAGAATCTAATGTCTGACAATAGTTGCATCTCGAAACTATCCTCCTCAGCCCCCACAGTCTGTGGAAAATTGTCTTCCACGAAACTGGCCCCTGGTGCCAAAAAGGTGGGAAACCACTGATTGAACACAAAGCCTATTTTATGGTAAAGTGTTGAATATCTCATGTAAGAGTATTGTACTGCATATCACTAGCTCAGGAAAAATCAAAATTCAAAATTTGAAGTGTAGTTTCTACTGAATGCATATCACTTTTGCATCATTGTAAAGTCAAAAAAATTTTAAGTTGAACTATTGTAAGTTGGAGACTATCCGTATTTCTAGTGACCTGTTTTCAAGTTTTGAGTTCCTTTTCTTCCTCCGCTGTGTCAAGTTGGCTGCAATGTCTGGGAAAGGCATTCTTCATCTCTGTTACTGTGTTTTTTATTTCTAGCCTTTACATTTGATTCTTGCTTTTTTTAAATCTCACCACTGAAATTTCCTGTCTGTTCGTGCTTGTTGTTCAGCTTTTCTACTACAGCCTTTGACATACTATTCATATTTATGAATCATGTTAATCTTAGTTATTTTAAATTCTCTGACATGTAGTTCCAGTATCTGGGTCATCTGGGAATCTGGTTCTGCTGATTGTTTTGTCTATTGACAGTGTACTTTTTTCTTTATTTCTGTGTGTGTCTTAACAATGTTTACATTGAGTACCAGATCTCATGTGTAGGACAGAGGAGACGGAAATAAGTAATATTTGTGCCTGGAATAGGCTTCCCTCTTTTGTTTCTAGGCCTTTAGTAGGGAAAGTTGAATTAGGCTAGTTAGAAATTGAGCTGGCTTGGGTTTTGTTGTTGCTATGGTTACCTTCAGTGCCCCAGTGGTGCCATCATAACTCACTGCAGCCTTGCCCACCCAAGCTCAAATTCCTCTTATGTTACCTTGTGCTTAGTAGGAGAGCTGGCTTGCCACAGGTTTTTCTCAACATTCCAGTTCCACCTTCAGCCTTAGGCCTTTGTGTGCACCTCAGGGAGGGGACTCCTCCATGGTCTTGCCTTCTCCCTGCAATAGGCTGCTTTGCTTATTACTCAGTGCATGCTAACCTAGGGTTGGGGACACAGGGTAGTTCTCTTGTTGTCTTCATCCCAGCCTCAGACTTAGGTGGGCTCTGTGTTCTGCATCTCAGGGGTAGGACTTTCTCAGTGATACTGTCCCTCCTTCAGTGGTGGGAGACCTCTAATGTTTGGACCGTATGTGATTTCCTGCCCCTCCCTTAGAATAGAAAGTTTTTCCTTTTCCCTTCCTCAGCTGCAATGGGTCTTCACCTGTACCCTGGAGGCAACAAGGTTCCTCCCCAGCCTCTATACTTAAAGGCTTCTGTTCCTCCAGGTAGGCTTCGTACCTTTTCCATGGCAGCAACCACTCTTCCCCTCCAGGTCTGTTTTACTCCCAGAAAGGTTTCCTCAGCTTCCCTCCCTGCCCTGACCCACCCCTGTTCTTTCTCCTGAGCACATGTGAAGGTCCGAAGAAAGCAGCCAGTGAGTGAGTACAAACGTCTTTTGCATCTGTGGCTCCCAAAGACCTAGAGTTCTTCCAGATCACACCTAGCTTTTACCAACAGATTAAAAATGTTTGCTGAATTCTTTCCCGCTTCATTTATTTCTGTTATATTTATATGGTAGAAATACTACCTAATGGTGGCCACTATGCATCTCTTCCCAACTCCACATTTGGCAACAATTGATAACTTGAAAATTGCCATGGAGGGAACATTTACACTACAGAAATCAGTAAGTGCTATTAATCAGGGCTTTATTTTCTCCCTGAGAGCCAGTTGTTAAGCATTTACCAGAATACCACTGTCTGGGAGAACCCCAGGAGGGCTGACCATGGAGATTGGTGAGTGGCTTGGTGGCCTCTGGGATGGGTTGGGCCCAGCAGTGTCGAATGGCTGTGTTCAGGCCATCTCCTGCAAGGCAGTCCCTAGGCCACCAGCAGGGAGACTCACCATAGTGAGGTCCCCTGTGTTGGAAGTGGTGTAGGTTAATGCTCTTGCCCTCTCTTCCTCTTTCTCCCCTCAGACCGCAGCCAGGACAGCACAGCCGTAGCGCTCTCAGACTCCAGCTCGATGCAGGACTTCTTTAACGAGCCCACCAGCTTACTGGAAGGCTCCAGGAAATCCTACACAGAGAAGAGGTTGCCCATTCTCAGTTCCCAAGCAGGAGCAATGGGTAAAGACCTTCAGGGAGCTACAGAAGAAAGAGGTATGAAGCTCTAACTCGGTGAATTAGAACCACTTTGATGGCCTGTGGCAATCTGGGCAGAGCTGAAGGCTTCGTGGCCCAGGGACCTTGACTGGGCAAGTTGCTCACTCTCTGGGCCTCCGTTGTGCTCCCTGGGGATGGGAATGGTCCCAGTTCCCACCCCAGGGTAGGGAGGCTTGAGTGAGGCAGCTCCTGAGAGTGTGCATAGAACCCAGCACGATGTGTGTTTTGGGGATGCTTCTTATTGTTGTTATAACCCTCACAGCCCAGTCTGGGAAATCCATGTCTGTGACATCAGTGTGCTCTGTTTTTTTGTCTTGGTAAATGGTTATTTTTAAAGTCTTTGGATCCTAAATGTCACAAATGTGTTTTCTTTTTAGTCTGAATCATATCAGGTCTTCAGGAAAAATCTCTCTTTTTTTTTGGCAGAAGGCCCTGATCTAAGCCTGGAGTATCTCTCCTTGGGGGGCCCAGGCCCCCTTTGTAGAAATCAGTTGGCACAGCCCTGCATCTGGGCTTACTGGGAGATCACAGGCAGACTGGGGGCATTCCTGGCCCCACGCTGAGCTGTGACTGGTCAGCTGTGGATTTGAGAGCTTTCCCACTCTGGCCAGGGCCAGGGCTTACAGGTGTTTCCCAAACAATAATAATAACCCAGCCCCATACTCTTTTCTGTGCTGGGCACTGTGCTAATTCATTTGGTTCTCCCAAGCACCCTAGGAAAAAAGTGTAATGACTATTCCCATTTTATAGCTGAAAAACCCGAGATTTAGAGAAGGTCCAGAATTTGCCCTGGCAGTCTGCACCCTTAACCATTACCCTGTGCTACCTCTCCAGGTTGAGTGCATGGATGGGGAAAAAACATTGGTGATAACCTGCCTCTCTGAGGGACCCCAGCCTTGTCCCAGGAAGTCCCAGAGCAAGCCCTGGATGAGAGCTCACATAGATGTGGCAGTGGGTCAGAGCCATTCATGCTAGGGAACACCTCTCCCAGCTCTCTGCTCCCTGCCAGCCTCCCCTGGCTGGCCTTAGAAGGGCATGAGGCCACATTCCCTATAGGTTGGAAGTGCCCCCATTAGGGGACACCTGATAGAGACACCAGATAAGAGGGCACAGAATGGAGGGCTTACCAGGTAGATTTACTTGTGTCTGGTCTTCATTGTGAGATGAAGTCACTACCCTACTCTCTTACCAGGCAATTACTGTGCTGTCACCAGCCAATGTTGACATTCTGTAACTGACATAAACACACTGTAGGAAGTTTGGAATGGGAAGGAGAAAGGTAACTTACACTCTTAACACTCTAATACAGCATCTCCGGTCTTAAAAATGAGATTTTTAAACTTCTTAGACAAGACCTACCATGTATGCTCTGTGGCCTGTCAAGCAGTGACTGCTGTGGGTGGTATTATGTCATCATGAGCTTCTCTCCCCCTTACCTGGGGAGGGGGACGTGGGTGTTAGGGGAATGAAGCAAAGAGCGAGTTGACTTTGGTCTGGCACAGCGTATGCAGGCCCTTCTAGACTCATGCCTCTTCCCTCCTTCCATTAGAGCCAGTGGTTTAAGCAGATAGTTTGTGGGGCTGGCTACTGGTGAAGAAACTTAGGGTAGAACCAAAGGTCATCACAGTAGCTGATAAGCATGAAATGAAACCTCTTGCTTCCATGGCCGTGTTCTTCTCCTCTAAGCCTGGCTTTTTTTGGTAACCATGGTAGTAAAGTTGATGAACTTCCTGTTGGGAGAGCAGATAGAGCTGGGAATGCTTCCCAAGCCCACTGCCAACAGACAGTTCTGGGAGCAGAGCACTCCTCCAGGCCCGGTCTTGGTCAGGGGTGGTCTCCAACATGCACTCCCCTTGGCTCCCCCATTGGGTAGCAGCAACCTTTGGCCTCCCTGCAGAAAGCCAGGACCGCAGTGCCCAGGCAGTGTCTAGTGCGGGCCCCAGGTATTCTCCACACCTCTTGTCTTCCCAGCACACCCTCAGAGAGAGTCTGGCCGCCAGCCTGCTGCTTCTCTCATCGTTAATGTTGTGGAGTGCAGGCCCTCATTCACGCGTTTTGTATTTGTTATAGGCAGTGGGGCACAACAGGTCCAGATCTGCACTGAGGGGAAGCAGAAACAGATCTGACAGCCACAGCCACATCCTGCCGGGCACCAAGATGCGCTCCCTCCCACCATGTCTCGCAGGCACAAGCTGTCACACCGCCTGAGGACCAGCCTCCTTCCTTTAATTCTCCAGAGGCTGTCTTTCTCCACTCTGGCCTTGACTGAGGTGCCTTAAGGAAAGAGCCTTTCCCAGAAGTGACTGATGCAGCTAGCTGAAGCTCACCTTTGCAGGGAGTAGAGCTTCAAAAAAAAACTCTAAAATATGAAAGTCACAAGAGTAAAGACTTACTTATTTAATTGAGAAGAGAGTTGCTCACAGTTTGATCACTTAAACACAAACCTACTCTATTATATCATTCTGAAGGCAAGAGGGTAAAACCCAAAGCAGAGTGGACAACCACCTGTTGTGATCCAGGCAGTGGACACAAGGGCATGCCAGAATGGCCACATCTGCCCATTCCTGGTCAAGTAGAGGCCTACTGACCATGCCTGTGTACCACATGCAAGACAGGGTGATAAATGGTTGTGTCAGGGGAGGCTGCCTTGGGGACAGTTGACCCACCTGCCAGGGCCCAGCTTCCTGTTCATCTTGCCTGCCCACCTTTGTGGAGAACACCCTTACTGGGCTCTTTTCTCAGGCTAGGAGAGTTTGAGTAAGATGACCTCAGAAGGCAGAAGAGACCAACTTGAGGTCTCCGCCGGAACGTATCTTGGCCTGGGACTCTCAGCTGTCGGTGTCTTGCCAAGATGTGTAGCCACTTGTAGCTCTTCTGTAATGAGGCCCCCTTAGTTCACTGGGCCATCAGTACGTATCAGTCCAGAGGCTCAGCTGGAGGCATGTCTGTGCCTCATGCTTCCTAGGACCTCAATGGGCTGATGTGGATCAGATGGCTCCTATGCCCTGTACTCTGTTGGCCTTGGCACATGCACCACAGGCATTCCAAGCCAGTCTTCCTTGCCAGCGGCAGACACTGGCCTAGGCTGGAGTGTCCAGTGCACACATTTCACTTGCTTTCTCTTGGTATAAAGAAGTTTTCTTGTCTTCATGCAGCTAGGGGTAGACTTGGACATCCTGACTGGGAAACATGGTGTGGTCCTGTTGGCATTTCTGACCTTCTTTCTTCCAGTAAGGAACTGGATGGCTCTGTGACCTGTTCAGCAGTGGGAGTGGATGCTGTGGGTAAGGCGGCTCACACCATCTCTCCTGGGCCCCTTAGGCCACCAGACCCCTAAGCAACTGATCGGTATTGTTGTTTCTGAGACAGGGTCTCGCCTTGTTGCCCATGCTGGAATGTGTGGCTCACTATAGCCTTGACCTTCTGAGCTCAAGGGATCCTCCTTCCAAGTAGCTGGGACTACAGGTGCCACCACACCTGCCTAATTTTTTAAATTTTTTTTGGTAGAAATGAGGTCTTGCTATGTTGCCCCAGGCTGGTCTCAAACTGTTGGCCTCAAGCAGTCCTCTCACCTTAGCCTCTCAAAGTGCTGGGATTGCATGTGTGAGTCACCACAAGCAGCCTATTAATAGGCAAAAGAAGGAGAAAAGAGAATAGCTTTCACTCCGAGCAGGTCCTCCCTGCAGCTGGGTTTTTAACTCAGTCTAGGATTGCTATTTTCTTCTCTCTTTATGTGTTCTGAGATCTCTGGCTGAATTCTTGACCTTCTGCCTGGTTTCCATAAGAATTGTGCTCTTGTGTGTCTTTGTGTCCAAGCTCTCAGTGCCTGATGTTAACCGCTGAGAGGCCCACATCGTCATCTGATTCCTCTGTCTCCCCCATGCCTATCACAGGGCTGCTCCTAGTGTCATGGCTTACACTGTTTGCTGAGCCATGTTTTGAACACATTAGAAACCTGGCACATTTTTTAATAAAGCGATGATACTCCCCGTAAGATGAGTGCCAGCCCTAAGCTGTGGTGCTTAGGCAGCTTCCTGAGCTCACATGAGAAGACAGTGTAGTGTGGAAGGAGCTAGGACCTCCTGGAACTCAGTCATTCTGGCCACCTCAAAAGGTGGGGGGGAGGGGACAGCCTGTGGTAGGCTCTGGGCCTGGGGAAGGGGAGATGCTCTTAGGGCTTCTTTTTGCAAACACCACGGGGGCAGTGATGCAGGGGAGGGAAAGGGCAATGGCTCCAGGAGAAGCAGTGATGGAGAGGCAACGACACTGAGGGAGGCGGTGGCCTGGGCTGCAGGGCAGCGGGGAGGGAAGGTCAGACTAATGGCAGGTGGCTCAGGGCAGTATAGGGAGTGACTGCTCAAATTCTTTCTTCAGCGGGAACAGTGATGGGGGACACGCTGGCCACACACCTGATAACTGCAGATAGGCTTTGACTTAGCATGTGAGGAACTGGGGGTCTTGGTCATTGCCCATGTGACCCTGCCCCAGCAGGCCCCAGCGTCTCCAGGCCGATACTACAGTAGGGAGAGGGCTCCGCCATAGCACACCACCTCAGAGCTGCTGCTGCTGGCTGCTTCTCTGGCCTCCTCCAGGCAGGTTGCACAGGGTGTGCCATGTTCCTGGGTGCCTAAGGAGCCACAGGCCACAGGACCCCTTGCCTTGTCCCTTGTTCCCCAGCCCCTTCCATCTGTCCCACCCTCCCAGGCCAGACAGCTTTCTCCTTCTGTAGCCAAGGAGCCTGCAGCTCAGGGTCTCGCCCAAGGTCACCTAGGCCACTGTCATCATCCTGAGGCCAGCCCTGCAGGCCCACCACCCAGCCTAGGCTCTCCTGATATGAACTGCTGCCCCATGGTCCCTGGAGGAGCAAGGCGGGGTGTTCAGGAGCTGAGCTCATGTCATGTGAGGGCCCATAGGGAGCACTTGGCTCACACACACAGCAGCAACTCTGAAGAGGGACGCTGGGCAGGCAGTGGGCTGAGCACTGAGCACAGGAGCAGGTGCGATACTTTGTGAACCCTGTCTTGGCTGTGTTTTATTCAGTAATGGTGGTGGCAACACCTGCCTTTGTGGGCTGCTTCCCCGTGCCCCAGCCCCAGAGGTGGGGCAGCTTGTGTCACCGTTCACAGGGGAAGACCCAGAGCCCAGCCCATAACTCCAACTCTCTGTAGCCTCTGGGTTCCCCACTGCACGCCAGCTGGGACAGCCTGTTTCACAGAGCGGGGGACCTCAGTCGGGGCAGAGTCAGCACCGGGCCCTGTGCCTACTGCTGCTGCTGGGTCCAGCACCCATTCAGCAAAGGCATTGATCCAGCCATGCTGGTCACCTCACCAAGGCGCCTCCTTCACTGGTGGTAGACCACTGCATGGGCAGGGCCTAAAACCAGGGTGACTTTCTTTTCCTTCTTCTCAACTGTAGGAAAAAACGAGGAGTCCTTGGAGAATACAGACGGCTTCCGGGCTGCAGAGCAAGGTGTCCAGAAGCCTGCTGCGGAACCCCCAGCCTCTGCTTGCATCCCTGGCAAGCCCTCAGCACCCACACCCACCCTGTGGGACGGGAAGAAGAGAGGGGACCTCGCGGGGGAGCCAGGGGCCTTCCCCCAGGGGCTGCCGGCCGGTGCGGAGGAGCAGCGGCAGTTTCTCACAGAGCAATGCATCGCCTCCTTCCACTTGTGCCTGAGCCGCTTCCCCCAACACTATAAGAGTCTCTACCGGCTGGCCTTCCTCTACACCTACAGCAAGACCCACCGGGTGAGTGGATGGCCAGGACAAGTGGGCTTGGATCTTCTTCCCAGGGCAGGCAGGCATCTTTGAAGGTTGGTGAGCAAAGCTAAGACAGATTGGCGCTTCATAGTACCAGCACATGGGAGGGATAGGCGAGAGAGCTGTAGGAGGCAGGGCCAGACCCAGGAGTAGGCCAGCTTCCCAGGGAACCAGTGGTGAGGGCCCAGGGTCACAGCCAGGAATGGAGGGAAGAACAGCCTCAGTGATAGGCTGTGGTGGGAGGGATAAGAGTCCATAGGCTCATCTACTCTTTCCTGTGAGGGCTGTGCAGCGACTCACACTCTGATGTCGTGCTCCCTCGCCCCTGCCGTTGACCCATCATCTCAGCAACAGCATACCCCCTCTTCCAGGTGCCCTATGGGCCCTGCCTACTCTCTGTTCCAGCCTTGTTTGCCCCAGGCTCCATATCTCCAGCTGCATCCTGCAGGGGCCTCCTCACCATACCCTGCCCCTGGGCTCTTCTGTCTGGTGCAGCTGCCAAAACCATCTTCACAGCCTCTGCTTCTTGAGGGTTGGGTGCTGGCAGCCTCCTCCAGTTCTTTTTGGAAAGCAGATGATATAGTGATCCCTAACAGCTGCCCCAGGCTTAAGCACTTCCAGGGACTTGCCAGCCAGACTTCTTCTGCTGACGTTTAGATTTGTGGAGGTAGTGTGGCCTGGGTAGGGCCTAAAGTAGGGGTGACTTTCTTTTCCTTCACACAGGAGGTATTGGGCAATGTTCTGGTTGTTGTCCTGCCCCCTGGAGCTACATTCTAAGGAGGGGGAAGATTTTAAAACATGCAGATGGCCAGGCGTGGTAGCTCACGCCTGTAATCCCAGCACTTTGGGAGGCCAAGGCTGGGGGGATTACCTGCAGTCAGGAGTCTGAGACCAACCTGGACAATGTGGTGAAACCTTGACTCTACTGAAAATACAAATATTAGCCAGGCATGGTGGCATACGCCTGTAGTCCCAGCTACTCAGGAGGCTTAGGCATGAGAATTGGTCAAACCCAGGAGGCAGAGGTTGCAGTGAGCCGAGACTATGCCACTGCACTTCAGCCTGAGTGACAGAGCGAGACTCCGTCTCAAAAATAAAAATAAAAAATAAAAACATGCTGATGAGTAAGGCAAGTCTCATTTGGCCAATACCAGAGAGAAAATAACGGGATGCACAGAGGGGTAAAGGTGCTGCTGTGCCTCTGCAAAGACACCTTTTATGCTGAGACCTGTAGTGTGAACAGGGGACAGCATTGGTCTGGAAGGGAGAGTACCCAGACAGGGCAAGAAGCCCAGGAAGGTGGCCATTCTGGGCTGGCATTAGTGTAGGCGAGGGCCAGGGAGGGCCAAGTATGCTGAGCAAGCAGGGGTGACCTTTAGGGTCCATCTGTGAGGACTCAGTCAGGTCCTCCTCCTAGAGGTCCCCTGCAGGTTCCCTCCAACATCCTCTGTGGAATGTTTGAAGAACCAGAATGGACAGTGGCCAAGAGATGAGTCCTGGCTTGGCATTGGCTATGCGCAAGAAGTGGTACTTCACAGAATTCTGTTTGGAGGATTAGATACAGGGGTCCAGGAAGGTAAGTGCTCTGTCCCCACATTGACCAACATGCTCACGTGGCTTGGTTGATTTCCTCAGGGCACAGCAGTTGACACAGGTCTGAGAGGGAGGGAGTCTTATCTGAGGCTTTGGGCTGTAGTTCAGGGTGCAGTGTATGCTGGCAAATGACGGCCAGCTCTGGCTCCCCTGGCTGCTGGTACCACACTGGAGCCTGGCTTGCTCACTGCCCAGCCTACCCTTGGCAGTGGACATTACCTCTGTGCCCCAGGCCTTCTGCACTCAGGTGGACCTGGATCTTAATAAACCCCAACCAGCATGTCTTCACTGCTAAAGCCATCTTTGGGCCTGAGGGGCAGTGGCTGATATGAACGCTGTTGGGCCCACCATTGCTTTGGGAACTTTCCCTCTTCCCTCTTTTGGGAGCAGCAGAGCCCACTGCAAGAGCCCACACACACATCAGTGGAATAGACACTAGTAACCAATGTCCTTTCCTCTGCCACCTCTGGTGTCCCTCTGTTCAAGAGCTTCCTCAGGCAACCATGCAGCCCCCTCTAGCTGTGGTCAGCTCTGACCAGGATCTGGTGTTCCCTAGTAGTGAGCTCAGACCCTTCCCCATCCCGTTACAGACTACCTTCTCCAGAAGCAGATGCCAAGATGGAATTTTGGGTACAAAATGTTTATTAGGAGTTGGCACCTGTGCAAGGGAAAGCAGGGAAAGAGCAGGTTTGGGTGGAAAAGAGTTGAGTGGCGATATAGGCCCCACCCACCCAGCCTCCACTTCACCGATAAATGGCTTTATGTTGAATTTGAAGGAGCCAGTGCATGTAAAGTGCTTAGCTCTTTAGCTAGACACAGCACTAGACACAGAATGCTGTTTTTACAGCTTGCCTCTTCTCTTGATAAGTTTTTTAGAAGTACTATTTATGTCAAAATTAAAGAAAAGTCAGAGGGAGGTAACCATAATTCTACCACCCTAAAATTTGCTATCTTGGGTCTAGTACAGGTTGAGTATTTTTTTGGGGCGGGGAGGCTTTCCGGCAAAAACCGGAAAGCCTGCTAGACAAATTCTAAAAGAGCTGTAACACTGGTTGAGTATTCTTAATACAAAATGCTTGGGACCAGAAGGGTTTTGGATTTTGGCTTTTTTTCAGATCTGAGAATATTTGCATTATACTTACCTGGCTGAGCCATCCCTAAGCCAAAAATCTGAAATCCAAAATGCTTCAGTGAAGCTATGCACGGTGGCTCACGCCTGCAATCCCAGCACTTTGGGAGGCTGATGGACCACATGAGGTCAGGAGTTTGAGACCAGCCTGGCCAACATGGGGAAAACCTTGTCTCTACTAAAAATACAAAAATTAACCAGGTGTGGTGGCAGGTACCTGTAATCCCAGTTACTCAGGAGGCTGAGGCAGGAGAATCACTTGAACTGGGGAGGCAGAGGTTGTAGTGAGCCAAGATCACGCCACTGTACTCCAGCCTGGGTGAAAGAGCAAAACTCCATCTCCAAAAAGCGAAACAAAACAAAAAAACAAAATACTCCAATGACCTTTCTTTTAAGCACCAAAGTTTCAGATTTTGGAACAATTTGGATTTCAGATATTCGGACTTAGGATGCCTTGCCTGTATTTATTCCCAACTGTAGTGCACGTGCCCTGTTGATTGTGTGCTTTCGACACCAGGCACTCCAGGGATCATGCCCCTTCCATTTTGCATCTGGGAACCTGGACTGAGTCACACAGAGCTGAATGACAGAGCCAGACATCAGCCCCGAACAATCTCAAGCTGGCCCAGTTGCTGCACTGTCTCCCATGCCCTGTCCACACTCAATAGTTTGCCATTTTGCTTTTTTCATAAATGACCCTCCCCTCAGGTCATTTTGGTCATTCTGTAATGCTCCAGGATAGGTGGACCAGTTGACCCAGCCATCCCCAGTAGCAGGGATAGAGGCTGCCTTGGGCTGCACTGCTCGTGGCAGTATCCCCAGACAACACCCCCATAGCCATCAGCCTCATTTTCTGCCAGCTTTTCTATTCACTGCATTCACAGGCTGAGTTCCTTGGTTCTCAGAAATGGAAGGGCTCAGGTTGCTGAGCTCATCCTAGACCCTGAATAGGCTGCTGAGGTGGTTCCCACTTGCTCCTGTGTTTGCTTCACCCAGAAACCTTTGCTGAACACCAGTTACCACCACCAAATTGAAAGCAAGTTGTCAACACCTAGCTCCCCTGAAAGCCTGAGTTAAGACCTTCCTGCTGCTCTGGGGCATGCCATCCTGGGGGCTGCATGTGGCTCTGCCCAGACCTAGGGTGTCCGCTCTGCTGGCAGCAGCTTGTTCACAGATCTGGGGGACACGACTCCATGTTGTCACTGACTCATGTGGAACTATTAACTGGGAAGTAGTTACCACTTTCCAAACACAGCTGTTATGGGAACAAACACTTCCCGCTGTGTATATTTGACAGCAGCACATTTCTTCATAGAATCCCACCTGTGGGCTTGGCAGTCCTTTTTCCTGTTGCCATCTCACAGCTCCGTGGTGGACTGGAGCATCCGATGTCTGTCTGCCTTTTCAAAGGGGCCCACAAGCAGAGCCTGCCTGGAGGTGTGTGGCTGCCTCCTGAACCCTTGGGTCTTTCACAGGCACCTCCAGGCGAGGCTCTGCCCACCCAGGCCTTGCAGAGAAGCTGCCTTCAGGGCACAGTGTGCCTCTTGCTTAGCTGCTGACAGCAGGACTTTTTGGGGGCGGGGGGGGGGGAGGCGAGAATGTGGGCTCTGAAGCCGGCCTTACCTGGGTTCAGGACCTGGCTCTGCATGGGAACTCTTGGAGGCCCAGGACTCTTCTTTTCTCGATGAGAATGATTGTGATATGAAAGCAGAATTATTGTGGTGATGAGGTGAGGGATGCAGTGCTGGAGCGATGTGCAACACACCCTACGCTGCCCTCAGCCAGCAGTTCTCACCCCTCCAGTGAGGCCCATTTCTTCCGTGTCAGCATCTCCCATGGCTCCTTGTTCCTCTGTGAGGCCCCCTGAGGGCTCCCTGCCTGGGGCATAATGGCCAAGGGCTAGGTCTGTCCTGAGAGACCTTTGTTGCCTGCCTGAGGCTGCCCTCCCACCCAAGGTCGGCACTATTGCACACAGGCTGCCCTTGAACCCCCCAAGGCAGGCCACCTGTCACCCTGAACACTGTGCACACCTTAGATGGGGACAGCCATTTATGCTGATAGCTATAAGGGCCCTAATTCTAGTTGTTGTATTACTTACTCCCTGGATTACAATCTTCACCAGGATTTTGAGGCTTCAGTCTACACTCATAGAAACCTGGCTCTTTGAGAGCTCAGGTGGGCAGCCCAGGAGAGAGAGTACACGGCATCAGACACCTCTTGTCACGAACGTTCTGGCCTTTACTGATGGGTGTCCAGGAAGAAGGCCAAGGCATAGGCACCCTGCCCTGCTCTCTCAGGTGCCTCCTGCTCAGTTGGGGGCTGAGCCCTTCACCTCCTGCTGCTTCTGCTGGAAGGGGTTCAGGGCAGAGGGAGTTGTGAGCTGGTCCCTGGAGCAAGCAACCTTGAGCAAAAAAAAATCTAGAGGACTCATACTTACCAATTTCAAAACTTACTACAGATCTGTAATACACTGATCAAAACAGTGGAGTATTAGCCTTAAAAGGGGAGGAACTTCGGTCACATCAGACAACATGGGAAACCTAGAGGACATAATGCTAAGTGAAATCGCCAGTCACAAAAGACAAATACTGGATGATTCCACTTAGATGAGGTATGAGGAGTAGCAGCCTGGCTGTGCTAGCCCAGTCAGACCCCATCATTTCTTTGGCCCAGGGCCTATATGGGATGCGCCCAGGCCCTGGGTTTGGTTAGAGACAGACTCCTGCCAGGAGGGCCCCATGATGCTTTGTGCTCAGCTGAAGGATCACCAGGGAGTCTGCTGACTTCTGACTTCAGGGTCAGCTTCTGTTATGTTATGACCCTGGGTAAAGGGTAGGCCAGCTGGCTGTGAACCCCCATCTCTTGCCCACCTGTTGTGGGTACAGTATCCCCACCTGCCTGTGCTCCTGGCTCATGTGGAGGACTCACAGAAGCCAGGACTATCTTGCAGGTTAAATGAGAGGGGCTCTGAAGAGGCCCTGTGCCATCAAACTGGAGTGGATATGAAGGCCTGCTGTTGATACCCTGCTTTTTGCTCGCAGATGAGTGTTCGGGGAGAGCTGGTGAGCTCTGAGTTCACACCGACTGAGCCAGGACTACACAGATAGTAGAACCAGGCATCAGGAGGGAATACTGGCCACAAAGCAGGGCGCTCACCTTCCTTTAACCTCTGCTCCCTTTTTGTGGACATTAAACTGGCCCCTTCCAGCCAGTTGTGGTGACTCACACCTGTAATCCAAGCACTTTGGGAGGCCGAGGCAGGCGGATCACAAGGTCAACAGAGCGAGACCATCCTGGCCAACATGGTGAAACCCCATCTCTACTAAAAATACAAAAATGAGCTGGGCATGCTGCCACATGCCTAATAGTCCTGGCTACTCAGGAGGCTGAGGCAAGAGAATCGCTTGAACCCGGGAGGTGGAGGTTGCAGTGAGCTGAGATTGCACCACTGCACTTCAGCCTGGGTGAGAGTGAGAGTCCATCTCAAAAAAAAAAAAAAAAAAAAAAGGTGGCCCTTTCCAGAAAATGGTGGTGTGCCCTGCATCCCCACATGGATGTCCTGGGCTGCTGCAGATCCTAAACATCCAGGTTCTTGTCAAGCTTTAGTTTATAGTTTGCAAAAGGGGAACTTGATATCTTTCTCAACTTAAGAATCTTGATTTTGCATTTCAAAGTCTATCTGCCTCATGGTTTGAGAATTCTGCTGGGCCCATAGGGGCCAGAGGTGGTGGGACAGGGTGCCCCCATTATGGCTGCTGCTTTCCTGGTCCTCTGTCCTACAAAAAAATGCAGATTCCAACAGTTTGAATAGATCTGAGCACTCTGCCAGCAGCTTTTATTATCAATAATATTGTTTAAGCTTGAAAAAGAGAACGAAACTACCCACAACTGTCCCACAAGCCATAACATGACAGAAGTGTTTGTGTTTCGTGTACTCCCTCCAATGTGTTTTCTGTACATCTCTGTAGGTTCACTCATTTAGCAACTGTCTACTGAGTGGTTGTCGTGCAGGAGGTTCCTGTTTGAGGTGCTGGGCATACAGCATTGTGTACTCAACTGGGAGAACAGTGGACAGCTAGTGATGAGTAGGAAGAAAAATAAAGCCTGGCAAGGGGTTAGAGGTGGGAGTGTGACTATTCAGACAGGGAGGTTGGGAAGACTGTCTAAGCAAGGACCTGAGTCAAGTGAGAGAGCTCTGATGGCCGCGAGGATACTGGGGGAGCGGCTTCCAGATGGACACACACCCAACGCACATGCCTAGAGACAAACAGTCTTGGTGTGACTAGATGGGGAAGGAAGAGGGGGAAGAAGATGCAATCAGAGGCTTTCAGGGCCTGGTTTGGCAGGGGGTAGTTGAAGAGATATCCTGAGTTAGGTTACAGCTCTTGCAAGGGCTGGGCATGGTGGCTTATGCCCTAGGTGAAGGGCTGAGTACAGCTGAGGTCCATAGCCACCTTCCTGGCAGCCCTGTCGATCCCTGCTGGCCTTGCAGATAGGCTAGTGCTGCTTCAAGATCACCACCAGTTTGCACACCTGGAGTCACCACATAGGAGTTGTAGAGCCTGACCTCTCTGATCTCCACCATCTGTCCCTTGTGGGTTCGTGAAGCAGGAGGTGGTTAAGTGGCGAGTGGATCATCATCACTGGTTGTGGCAGGGAAACAGCACCTGGGGGCAGGGACCCTGGGTAACACAGGCAGAGCACATCCTCTAGGCCACCATACAGTAGTGACAGATGAGATCAGCTGTGCCTTCCAGCTTTGCACATCTTGGGACAGCAGGTGGCCCCAGGGGGTAGTAGTTGTTTTCCCATCTCCAGCTGTCACAGGCTTTGCCAAGCCCTCGCTGCATGCAGGACCAATGGAAGGCTACAGTTAGGGATGCAAGCCACCTCACTCTAAGCTTTTGCTTCCTGTGTGAAGAGAAAGGGGGCTTGTGGAGTTCCAGGAGCTATGACAGTCAGTTCAATGTGTGCGATAGTGAAATGATCGCTGGCAGAGTAGTGCGAGTTAGTGGGCAGAGGCTGGCATTGAGGTTAGCCTCAAGGGCCTGGACTATTGCTTAGCTGGCCCCCGGGAGCACAGTGCTAGCACCCAGGCTTTGGGCAGGACCCAAGTAGCCCCACTCATGCCCCATGACTGTTGCCTTCCTCCCTCAGCCTGACATACACTTCTTCCCCATTTTATTAAAGGTCGGGCTGCTCAGCTTCCTTTCATTCTTCCTGTGGGCATCTATTGGATCCTTTCTGTGAGCTCCAAATTAGACTTGTCCTGGAGGAGCCATCAGTGAAGTCAGACTGTGCCCCTGCCCTCATAGAGCTGACAGAGAAGTGGGGCAGACAGCAGACCCATCTGCGAGCCAGTGGAAAGGCTATTTAAGGTGGCCATGGGTCTGTGGGAACAGTGTTCCAGGGGACCGTCGGGAAAGATGAGGACCAAGGTGGGAACAAGTGTGGCTGGAAGGCCATTCACAAAGAGGGATGGGGGGTATGGGGGAGATGCGCCAACCAGTAAGCAGGTAGACTGAGGCATGGAGCTGGCTCTTGCCCCAAAGGCCTGCAAGCAGAGGAATTAGATGTCCCCTCTGCCTTCTGCGGCGAAACAGGAATGGTCCAGATGGTGGGCAAGGGAGGACATCAGGGTGCTTGTATGCTTCTGGGATTCTTTGCCCTGCTTCTCTTCAGGACCTTACAGCCTTTGATCTGCCCTACGTCAGAGCAGCGTCTATATGTACAAGCCTCAGGGCCGATTCAGCCAAGGAAAATGTGCCATCATCTGGCAACTGGCTCCACGGGGCTCCTCCCATTCCCAGAGTTGCCTATGAGCCAACGATGTGACGGGTTGCATGAGGCCTGAGAGAGCGCTGGCCATGATGGCTGGCTTAGTGTTCAGCATACAGCACATGCCCAGGCAGATTTGTAAAGTGTCTTGCCCGCCCATAGTAGATAGGTGGTAGGGGGCGGGAGGGCAGGGGAAGAGCCCAGGCCTTCGAGTCCTTCCAGCCTAGACCAGAGTTCAGGGATGGCTCTGCCACTTCCTGGCTCTGGGACCTTGGGCAAGCTTTTGAATTTCTCTGAGCCTCTATTTCCTGATGGCAAACGGGCCATTCTGTGAGCTAAGGGGATATGGCACTGTGCTCAGCCCACGAGGCATCATGTTGGCTTACCTCGCCACACCACGAAGCTGCAGGGCAGGCTCTGTGCTGCAGGTGCACTGGGCAAGTTAGATCCCCTTCCCCCTTGCAGAGGTTCAGCAAAGGCCCAACATAGTCTCTGCGCCCTCTCCCACCCCACCAGCCTGGCACCCACGATTCCCCAGACAGGTCTTAGCCCTCCTTGTCAGGACCTATCTGGGGCTTGAAGCGTGAATCAGCTAAGGGCCCCTATAAGCCGTCTGGACACTTTGTGCCTTAGCATCGATCAGCTCTTTCTCTGGCGGGCCTGGGAGACAGCTGGGGGAACACACACTACCCATGCACAGTGGCCAGGTCTGCAGGAAGCTAATTTATAAACCAGGTTGGGTTTGACAGGCTAAGAGTTTTCTGGAGAAACACACCCTCTACCCATGCACAGTGGCCAGGTCTGCGGGAAGCTAATTTATGAACCAGGTTGGGTTTGACAGGCTAGAGTCTTCTGCACACTTTGCCCCAGAAACCTCTCCCACTGCCTTCTCCCTTTCTGCTCCGATCTGAGGGACAGACTGGCTAGGTGCAGGTGGAGTGTTGAAAGCAAACCAAAGAGGAATGTTCATTCCTGTCCCATAGCCACAGGTCCTGCAACAAGGCAGCTAGGCAGGGAAGTAGAGTCTCTGTGACTCTCTCCACCCTGGTCCCAGTGCTTTCTCTTATGTCCCCAGCCAGAAGGAACTCTTTGTGGAGACTACTTTCTTCGTATTCTTAGGAAAATGAGGGCTACTGGAGATGCTTCTTCAAGCCAGGCTCTCCCATCTCCTCCCCCTGGCCTCAAGTGCTGCTACTTAAAGAGGTCTTCTGGACACTTTTCCAAGTTCCTGAGGGGCCCCAGAAGCAGCTTTAGGATCATGACTCTTGGTTAACTTTTCTCAGGCCAGGCCTGTGCCTTGGGTCATGGAGTCACAGCTGGAGGAGTGGTTTGCCACAGCATTGAGACCAGGGCCATAGAGGAGAGAGAGGGTATGCACAGACTCAGTCCCTAGGCGGCCTGCCTCTGTTCTGGGCCTCACAGCCCATGGTCATAGCACTTACTCCCTGCCTGATAGCCCCCCTGGCTCCCCACTGGCCTTATGGGCAGCCACATCTGATCCCCCCACCTCCTTGGCTGGGCCCTGGCTGTCCCAGGTGTCTAGGCACTTGACTCAGTGAATCCCTTATCCCCATAACAGCCTTGTGCAAACCACAGCCCAGGTATTACCTTCTCCCAGAGCCTCCCTGACCTTCTCAGACTGGGTGAAAGGTAGGTCTCCTTTGCAGCCTACCTCCATGGTCAGGTGTGTTTACCTGTGATATCAGAAGTGTAGGTGACAGGCCAGGTGCAATGTCTCATTCCTGTAATCCCAACGCTTTGGGAGGTCAAGGGTGGTGGATCACTGGAGGTCAGGAGTTCAAGAACAGCCTGGGCAACATGGTGAAACCCCATCTCTATGAAAAATAAAATTAGCCAGGCATGGTGGTGGGCATCTGTAGTCTCGTCTACCTAGGAGGCAGAGGCAAGAAAATTGCTTTAACCCAGGAGGTGGAGATTTCAGTGAGCTGAAAGCATGCCACTGTACTCCAGCCTGGGTTACTGAGTAAGACTGTCTCCAAAAAAAAAAAGTGCAGTGTCCTATATCACATTATTGAGTCCACCTATGGCTGATTAAACCAGAATGGACACCTGCCTGGCTGAGCCTCTCAGATCTCCTTTGGGAAAGACTGAACCAGTGGGTCATGGCTGAGCACTGATGCAGGTTGTAAGCCCTTCTGGGCTTCCCGAGACCTGAGTCTTCCTCTTGGAGCCCTGCTCTACTCACTGGAGCTAATCTTTGGTTTAATTCCTTCTCATGAAGCATTCCATTCTCAACCCACCACCCCATTCTCCCCACCCTGTACTCAGTTTCTCTGCAGCTGACCCTCCCTCCTTGGACCTGCTGTGGAGCAGGGGCTTGTGGCCTGGGATAAGGTAGGGTAGGGTGCAGAGGTGGGAAGCATTATGCGAGAACTTGGAAGCAGGCTCTTCAAAGTGTGACTGCTAGGCATTTCTGGGGACTTTTTTCTTTTGAGACAGAACCTCTATCTTGTCACCCAGGCTGGAGTGCAGTGGCGCAATCTTGGCTCACTGCAACCTCTACCTCCCAGATTCAAGTAATTCTTCTGCCTCAGCCACCTGAGTAGCTGGGATTACAGGCATGTATCACCACACAAGACTAATTGTTGTATTTTTAGTAGAGATGGGGTTTCACCCTGTTGGCCAGGCTGGTCTCAATCTCCTGCTCATGATCCACCCACCTTAGCCTCCCAAAGTGTTGGGGTTACAGGTGTGAGCTGCTGGGGACATTGGAAAGTAAACTACAAGTTGTTCCTTCTAGGGTGCTGAAGCTCAGAAGTTGAAGATCAGGACTGGGTATTTTACTGTTTTCTGTGAGTGTGAGCAAAGTGGCCTCTACTGTCAATTGGGAGCCTGCCTCCGGGGTCTGAGGACCCTCCTGCTGCCCAGGTTGCTCCCTCCTCTGCCTGTCTCTCAGAGAGGAGCAGGCAGGGAGTCCCTCAGCAGATGGGAAGCTCACAGTGAATGGAGCCTCCTATAAGCCACAAGGCCCTGCCCAGTGCTGGGGAGCAGCCCTCAGTCCCCACAGCAGCCTGATGGGAGCAGAAGGGTAGCCCTCTATGCAGAGATAGGAGCAAAGGCTTAGAGGTGAGCTAGCATGGATCCCACAAGTCAGTGAGTCAGGGAGCTAGATTTGCACTTTTGCCTCATGATGATTAAGGGAATGGTTTGGTATACTCAGCCTGGCCAGCAGTGGGCAGAATGGGAGCAGGTGGGCCAAGCTTGCATGCCAAGAAGTGAGAGGGCTTTCAGAGCAGCTGGAATGCAAGGTGATGAAGGCCTGCGCTCAGTGCTGGGAAAGGCGAGCAAGGGACCTGAGCAGGAGGGAACAGATTGGCCAGGATGATAAGTGCTGTGGAAAGGGTAGAGGATCTGGCATTTTGCAGTCCCAGGTGCCAAGCCCAGCTATGCCCATTGCCAGCCCTTTCCCTGTAGGACAGCATGGTCCTGAGGTGGAGCAAGATGGCCAGTGCAAGATGCTTAGCTGCTGTGGTGAAGACCAGAGAGGTGAAAGTGGCTGGCCAAGTGGCTGCTGGGAAGACCTGCTCTATGGGCCGGTGAGAAGGCCCCAGAGAAGGCTGAGGCAGCCAGGCTCACGCCCACCCTCTTACCCTACACCATCTCCCCTGGGCCTGGATTCCACCAAGAGGCTCATTGCCCAGAGATCACCAGCCTGAAGCACTGTGGCCAGAGCCCAGCCCTCCAAGCCTAAGGCAGCTATACCACTGGTCATGAATAAGAGATGCTACTGATTCCTGACAAGTCAGGGCTGCAATATTTAGGCTAGTGGGTGCCCCCCTGACAGAAGGCAGGTACTGGGTCCATGTAGCAGGTTTGTAGGGTTGGTCAGGCCAGGGGTCCCTGACAGTTCCCACCTTGGGCAGTCAAATACCGCACTCCTAATTCAGTGATGCTGTGCAAGAGATCAGTTCCGAAAATGCATCCCACAGCCTCATGATCAAAGCCCATGGCCAGAGCCACCTGGAGCTGTGGAATTGATGTCTGCAGGAGCTGCTGCTCATCGTGGTTTGCCATGCAGCCAGGAAGGAGGGGACCGCCTGCCTTCCCTGTGGGCGCCCTGAGCAGCCCACACACTCACTTCCAACCTACTTCTTGTTTCCCCAGAACCTCCAGTGGGCCCGTGACGTGTTGCTAGGCAGCAGTATCCCGTGGCAACAACTGCAGCACATGCCGGCACAGGGGCTCTTCTGCGAGAGGAACAAGACCAATTTCTTCAACGTGAGTACTTTGCCTTGTTGATTTCAAAGGCTGTTTGTTACCACCGCTTTTCACTGAAGGCGCATGAATTGACCTCGTTGGTGAGTGTTCCCAGGGCCTCAGGTTTGCGGCATCCTCAGAGGGCAGTCAGGATGGTACAGTCAAGAGTGTGCCAGACTCCGGTGTGGGGCTGTGATTGCTGAGCGACTTCTGGCAAGTCACTGCCCGCTCCTGTGGGAGAGGCATGGATGAGCTTCGTATGCTCTCCGAAGCCCCAGGTGTTCTGGGGTCACACAGGCAGTGAGGAGAGGGTGCAGACCCAGGTTCCTGCTCCGGCTGGAGCCGCTCCTCCTTTGGTCTCAAGCACGGAGGAGACTCTGACTGCTTAAAAAGAAGTGTGGCTGGGTGCGGTGGCTCACACCTGTCATCCCAGCACTTTGGGAGGTCGAGGCAAGTGGATCACCTGAGATCAGGAGCTCGAGGCCAGTCTGGCCAACATGGCGAAACCCCATCCCTACTAAAATAGAAACACTAGCTGGGCATGGTGGCAGGCGCCTGTAATCCCAGCTACTCGGGAGGATGAGGCAGGAGAATTGCTTGAACCCGGGAGGCAGAGGTTGCAGTGAGCCGAGATCGTAACGTTGTACTCCAGCCTGGGTGACAGAGTGAGACTCCATCTCAAAAAAAGAAAAGCAAGTAACCAGTATTGGGCTTGCAGTGCACTCAGCCCTGATAGTCCATGTGAGGTGGAGACTTACTCCTTGAGCAGGGCAGGACCGATCACCTAGGCCCGCCTGCTCATCATCCCTAAGGCTACATCTGTCCCTCTTGTTACCCCACCTGGACCTATCCGCCCTCATTTCCTCTGCCCTGCATGGAGACAGCTGGCCCCATACTTTCCTCTACCTCCAAGTCCTTACCTATCCTCCACCACCCCTTCCAGCATGGCCAGCTCCCAGCTGGGGGACTTTGGCAGGTCTTACATCCCCTCTGAGCTTTGGTTTCTTCTGTATTTTTCTTGATCCCCTCTTACTCATGGAGAAACTGAAGACCAGAGTTGGCCTGAACAGGAGCTGAGGAGGGCAGGTTTCAGGTCTGGAGGGGTATAACAGGCCAATTCTCAGGGTACATGGGCAGGCAGGTCCCCACTGAGAGCCAGACAGCTGGTGGGAGTGTCTGGGTCCCATGGGTCCTCCTCTCCCAGGGTGTGGTCTTCTGGGGTCAGAGTAGGAGCTCCAGATCCTGAAAACTCTGCATCTGCCCACCCTCTCTGTTTTGGTATTTTATAGACAAGTAGTAGGTGTCATTAGTAATCAGTCTACATGATACCAAGCAATTTGCCACAAAAGTACCCTCTCACCTGCATGCCCAGGCCACAGCCACTTCCCCACAGCAAAACTATGTCTTGTTTCATGTGTGTCCTTCTAGAGGGCATCTGCCCATTTACAAGCTAGTGCACATAGATGTGCACAAAAGGCAGAAGTACATACACTTCCACCTCTTGTATTTTTTTACTTAACAGTATCTCTAACAGTATCTCTTGGAAATACCGTTAGAACTCACTGGTTCTTTTTGATAGCTGCGTAGTACTCCCAACATAAGGATGCCCCACAGTTTACCTACCCATCCCTTATTTTATTTGTTTTTTGACACAGAGTCTTACACTCTCGCCCAGGCTTGAGGGCAGTGGCGCAATCTTGCGTCACTGCAACTTCTGCCTCCTGGGTTCAAGCAATTGTCCTGCCTCAGCCTTGCAAGTAGCTGGGACTACAGGCCCGCGCCACCACACCTGGCTAATTTTTTTTGTTTTTTTTGCTTGTTTTTTGTTTTTTTGTTTTAGTAGAGACAGGGTTTCACCATATTGGCCAGGCTGGTCTCAAACTCCTGGCCTCAAATGATCCTCCTACCTCAGCCTCCCAAAGTGCTGGGATTACAGGCCTGAGCCACTGTGCTTGGCTGACGATCCCTTATTGATGGACACTTAGATTAGTTCCAGTCTTTTTTACTATAAACAATACATCACACACACACAGAGAGAGAGAGAGAGAGAGAGAGAGAACGGCTCAGTGCTTCACTGGTGAACATTATGTTAATTTTAACTTCTATGCAGAAGAAGTTCATATCCTTCATGTTCATTTTCTAGTGAATTATTGGTCCTTTTTCTATTGATTAATAATAACTCTTTATAAAAATTGAAAAAATGCGCCCTTTGTCAGTGTTTTGAAAATCCATTTTTCTGCAGTTGATAGACTAAAGTTAGAGCTAGACAAGTTGCTTAATTTCCCTGTACTGGGTCCCTCTCCTTGAAAGTGGGCTTCTATTACCTGCCTTGAAGAATAATTGTAAGAATCAAGTTAGATAATGGAGTAATATCCGTAATACAGGATCTGGCACATGCTAGGTACTTAAGAATATATATTTCCTCTCTCCCCTTTTGGTGCTTTGCCCTTAAAGACTATGCTGTGATATTGGAAGGAGAGACCCAACCTCCCATGTCTTCCTCATAGGGGAAGCACCCAGCCTTTCTAATGATAAAGCTAGGAAAGCTGGCCCCTCAGATGCCTGCCCCACAGAGTACATCCAAGCTGGCAGCCACATGCTCCAGGCCCCTTTCTTGTTGGCCTCACTCCCTGCATGTCCTCCTTAGTTTCTGGGACCTTCCAAGATGAGTCTTGCAGAAAAGCAGTCTGAGGCTGTGTGCCTATGGGAGGGAAGGCTGGTACGGCCCCATGTAGACCTGGTACGTGGGCAATGCTATTCCTGCAGCTGGAAGTCCCTGAAGGTCAGGGCCACCCCAGCCCGGACTGGGAGTTTGGGGTGGTTTTGCCTCTTCCAGGACAGTCGTTCATTCCTCCATGCTTCCCAGTGACCTGCTGCTTTTACCACCCTTTTGGGCCTCTGTCCTCTGCTTTCTTACCTCTTCTCTTTAGAGATAGATGTGGGCTCCTTGTGCTCCTTGAGCTCTGTGCTTGGTGTCCAGCATCAAGAAATGCTGGGCAATTCCTGATGCTCTCAGCACATGAGTCTGTCTGGCATATTCCCAAGTCTGGGGAAACTGCATACTAACGTGTTTATGAAGGAGCATTTAGGGTAGCCCTCAGCTGACTCTGCTGGAATGGGGCCGTGTCTCTGGAAGATGGCCTGTAGGTTGGGATGAGCAGACTGGCTCACCTCCCTTCTAGCCTGCACTGGGGTTTACCGCTTAGTCCAGGGGGAGACAAAGGTGGCAGTTGGGGGCTGCTCCTTGAGAGGAGGGGAAGAGAGGTTGAGGCTAGGGACATCAACACCCTGATCTTCATCCCTCTCAACTCCACTGTCCTGGGCCATCCACATTACCCAGCCTTTGTGCTGCTCATCTCCTCATTCTTAGAGCTTGGGTGGGGCGCCCTTCTGTTATTTTTTAATGACAATTTTTGAAAATTGTGAGAGTGTTGTAGTTTGTTTTTTTTTTGAAAGAAAGAAAAAGAGAAAAAGAAAGAGCAAAAGAAAGAAAAAAAAAGAATGAAAGAGAGAAAGAAAAAGGAAGAGAAAGAGGGAGAGAGAACGGGATTCTCGTTTTATTGCCCAGGCTAGAATGCAGTCTAAAAATGGGTATTAAAAACCTCTTTTATGCCAGTAATTGTGCTCAACAATGGAGACAGGAAGGAATGGGGATGAAAATAACAAATAAGCAGCCAACCAATATTTTATTTAAACCTGTGGAATGCTATGCAATTGCTGAGGAGTGATTTACTTCCAGTTATGTGGTCACTTTTAAAATAGGTGTAATGTGATACTGAGAAAAATGTATGTTTTGTGGATTTGGGGAGGAGAGTTCTGTAAATATTTGTTAAGTCTAGTTGTTCCAGATCTGAGTTCAAGTCCTGGATAGCCTTGTTAATTTTCTATCGTTGATCTGTCTAATACTGACAGTGTAATGTTAAAGTCTCCCACTATTATTGTGTGGGAGTCTAAGTCTCTTTGTAAGTCATTAAGAACTTGCCCTATGTATCTGGGTGCTCCTGTAATGGGTGTGTATATATTTAGGATCGTTAGCTCTTCTTGTTGCAT